>JABMBR010004356.1:0-26136 GCA_018881525.1 Meteorus sp. PSUC_FEM 10030008
ATATATATATATATTTCTCGATAAATGTTTTACGATATAACAAAGATTATAGAGGGATTCTTCTTTCTATACTTGTTTCATTTCCTTCAGCAATTAAAAAATATTTCTTCGACAATTAATTATGAAAATGAGTCGGCCCGGTGCCACCATAACCCATAAATAATCGGTCGGACATTTTTTTCTAAGCTAATTGTGAGTTAGAACTCAACGTGGAGTTTCAAATAGCACAAACAAAAGATGTGTAATGTAGCTTTAATCAATGTAATTTACATATGAGTTTATGAAAAAGTTATATATGGAAAGCAAAGATATGTATATATATGCATCTATATAAATATCTATGATTGTATATTGTATACTGTTTATATGCGTAAATAAATGTAGCATATTTTGATGTAATTATTACAAATTATTCATTTCACTCTTCATCTTTTACTTCTCTATGAATTCTAACCAATTCAAATGAACCCGCCTTTTTTGCATGACACATCCACTCCGCCATCTTTAAATCCATTCTCTCCTTTTTTCGTACGTCACAGAATATCCAGTCAAAACAATGAACAGACTTTCGTCTGCACGTATACATGTGTGAGATTGAGTGATAAATCCACAACGGGTTGGAGGTAGTTGGTGATATTAACCTGTAAAAAGTATCCATCAATTGAATTACGTGTCTACTAATCTACTTAACCTAAACACACGAGTATACATATACATATACGTACATGTATGTATAAATATATGTACAATCATAATGGGCGTCATTTTTCTTGAGCATATCGGTGGTACTCGTTTATTCTCTTGTGCTTCATGCGATACAAATCTCACAAACAGAGGTCAGCTGATCAGTACGAGATTCACGGGCGCGACTGGTCGAGCATTTTTGTTCAACAAAGTCGTCAATTTGAATTATAGGTTAGTTTGCAATAACACAACTTCATTTCATCAGAAATATATTTACAAATCAGCTCATCGTTTGTATAATCGGCTTTTCTCATTTTTCATATATGAAAGTGAAGTACAGGATCGAGTTATGTTGACTGGCAGACACATGGTGAGAGATGTGAGCTGTAAAAATTGTGATGCCAAACTTGGTTGGGTATACGAATTCGCAACTGATGATAATCAACGTTACAAAGAAGGTCGTGTGATATTGGAGCGAGCTCTTGTCACAGAAAGTGATGGGATGGGTGAAAATATTTAGTGATCACTGAGTGATTTTACAGATTACCTTAATTATTAATTAACATTAGTTATACGATTAGTTATTGGATTGATGTGAGTTCATTGTTTTTGATTTGGATTTACCATAGTGAGTAAATTTCCAATTTATTTCATACAATTATGTGATTATTAGCTGATAACATACATATATGTATATAGATATATATCTACATAAACTATATTTTATTTCACATATTGTTTTTACTGTTACGCTCAAGGATTGTGTACTGCAATAATCTGATAGAACAAAAATTTAAGAAATATATAATCGACATTCGAACTGAACATTTGAAATATTTTCATAACGCATTCATCAGTTGATGAATCAATTCCAAAAACTCTCATTTTTAACCAATCGTACTGTAACCTAATCCGAAAAGACACGAAGAAGAAAAATTATTCAAACACGACTGAATCAAAAATCATGAACAAAACAATTCGTAATTAAATAAAATGCATCGAACACGTATTTCTATAAATCTACCATGCAGCATCCCTTTTCTGTGCGCAGCTGCACAAACATACCAGAAGCAAATATTACCATTGGCCATTTCTACCCGATCTTAACCAATCATTTTCTATCCACAATGAAATAGCGAGCGGCGAAGGCAGTGAACCAACAGACGACAGACCAACCAGTGTGGTCACGTAAGCCCACCAAACCGCATGGTGGAGAGGCAATACATAAGTTACATATGTATGTATATATGTATAATACATATATGTATATATACATATATTTACACGGCGATTGGGGAAGAAAAACGCAACGCTAAAATGCTCTAACGGTGAATATAAAGAGGTATAACACCGAATCTCTGTGATTATATTTCATACGTGTGATACATCTGTGAATTATAACTGCCAATTGATGGATATGGTAATTCTCCCTGTTCACGAAAACATTAGAAAAAAATGAATAATAATGTAAGTAGATGGAGGCGAGAGAAAATAAACAAAAATAAATTCATAGAATGTGAAGGCACCGCTTGAATGTACATATTGTTGTTTGTATCCCTCGCGGTTAATGGCCAAACCTCACCACCATTATCATCCATTGAGTGTGTACGGATATGAATTATACTTTTTGCGTATTGTTCGAAATACAAATAAATTCAAGTGCGTGCACCACATACGCCATTTTTGATTTCGAGTGATACGTGTTTGGTTATTAATTAAACGTTGAACTTCTGTAGAGACCCAGGGGCGCTTAGCTGTGATAATCACTACAAACGCGACAAATTCACACATATCTGTATATATGTACATGTCTGCGTGTGTATATATATGTATATATGTTGGCATATACATATGTATACATAGAGACAAACATTGGAAGTGGAAAACGAGACGCCCCCTTTCTCGGTATATTCCACCATCCCCCTTGTCTACCATACACAGTCTCACCGACAAGCGGGGCGACGGCGACGCTTACAAGGCAAAACGGGCGCTCGTTCGTGTGTGAGGAATTATACTCATGGAAATTTGAGACGCATCAGTCGTTTCTAATACATACATAATATATAATACTTATATGCTGAGGAGCATACAAAAACGAGGGAGGACAGACTGTGTGTGATAGAAAAAGAGACGGTATTCGTATCATTTTAAATAGCCCGCATATAGTATACCATTATTGAGTGAATTTTTTTCTCATGTATAAAGAAAGAAATACGATAATGATAATAGTAGTAAAAAGGAAATAACGTCTCGATATCCAACAGACGAATGACATATTGTCGGCGACGAAGAAACGGAGTGCGCGAGTAAGTTTTCTTCTTCTTTTATTTTCTTATTTTTCTCATATTTTTTTTGTCTTACTGCAACGCCAGAATGGATTATGGCAGGCAAGCGCTATAAATACACCCATCGCGGGGTAAACAAACTTGACCTCTTCGGAATTCTTATCAGGTATATACTGTAAAAGTGATGACGCTTCTTTTGAGGTTATGATTTGGAGAAAAATTCGTTATTATTTTTGGGAAATGAACTCAGTGAAGAAATAAATACTCTTATAATTATTCATGAGTATAATTTATCAAATGCAAATGTTTATTTATGGGATACATGTGAATTGTGGTTAAGGTGAGAGTTGAAAAGGACGTAAAAATATTCGTGGCGGATTAGTCGACAATTGAGAGTTGAGAAAGGTTCGCGAGTTGGCGAGAGAAACATAGCGGGGCGAATGACCTGTCGTACGTTGGGTGGTGCTCCGTTTTCGCTTCAGCTCAACATTTTATTTTTTTTTCTCTCTTGCGTCGTCTTCTCTTTCTCACTCCTATCTTACTCTGTGTCTCATTCTTCACTCGTCTTTTCATCGTTTCGTGTTTCCTGTTGTTATCTAATGTCCAACAATAATTAAATCGATTAAATGTAAATTAAATCAAGTTCAAACATGCTGAAATAATTATGGTTCATTAATTCATCTCATTGTGTTTCTTTCCTTCATTTGCATTGCAGATCATTGCAGCCATATTCCGTGAGATATTCTGATAAAATCGTTATCAATCATCATCGAAGTGTGAAGTTTTGAACTTTGGTGGTGGGTGTATCGGATATAAAAATAAACCGGAATAACTCCGTACTTTAGGTAGTGCGGGACTACACAATTATCCAAATATGAAGTGGTCACCTGGTGCACTATTTTGCGAGCAAGTTGGCGAATTGACTCGTGTTTTTTCACAATGGAATGAGTGTGAACAAACAGTAGTTTTATATGCTCTCCTTCGTCGAATACCAGCTGTACAAGCACGATTCTTGGCACAGGCGGTTCAGCATTCGCTCCATTCACTCTCTGAGCTCGATACACAAGAGCTAAATGCTAATAATCCAGGTAAGGCAACAGAAACAAACCAAAACAAAACCGCATTCATTATTTCAATGACATTATGAAGTCAAAATAATTTACTATTTGTCTCCCATCGAAATAGCTTTCATCACATCATTACTAACCGAGTCAACCGAAGTAGCAATAAATCAATTATTGTCCCATCTGCCGCTCTTACGACCTGGCAATGTTGAATGCAAACAATGTTATCTAGTAGCAATACCTGAACTCGTTAGCCACTGTGTTAGCACCGGACAATATACAGAACAAATTCAACAATTATTGAGTTACACCTTAATACATCCAGCAATTACGAGCCAAGATCGTCGGTCATTAACGCAGTGGTTGAGACACTTGGAAGAACGAATTAGTGGAACACCCCCAATACACAGTCTTGAAGAATATACGAATTCAACAACAAGATGGGACAATGCATGGCACAGAAATTCTAAACAACAGCAACAGCAACAGTCCAAACAAACCGGTTTATTTAGCAATCAAACTGGGGGGAATACATTCAATTTGCAATTTCCACCATCAGTAACACGTCAACGACGTTCAAATAGTTTAACACCGCCAGTTGCGCCACCGCATTATCTCGAAGTTGCTGAACGTACAAATAATATAAATAATACAATTAGACACAAGCCAAGAAGTTTCAGTGTGTCAGGTGATAATTCTAGTGGACTTATTGGCTTGGGACCATTGAGCCCACAAAGTTCATGTGCTAGCAGTGGAAGTGAAGGACGTTTGGATGAAGCATCAAGTCGCACGTTGAACAGTGGTATGAGAGATGTTCCAGCATGGTTGAAGACATTGCGTTTACATAAATATAGTTACTTGTTTGCCACAATGAGTTATGAAGAAATGTTGGAGTTGACTGAGGATCAATTGGCCGAGCAAGGTGTAACCAAAGGAGCACGACATAAATTGGCATTATCAATAGCTAAATTGCAACAGCGTTATACCACTTTGATCAATTTGGAAAAAGATTTATTGCAACCAGCACGCGACAATGCACAACCTGGTTCATTTTCACAAGGCCCAGCTTTACTTGCATCCACATTGGATGAATTGAATACAATGCTTACAACACCATTCAAACCGAGCCAGGAAAATTATGTGCAAGATATACCAGCGCAATTCACACGTGTACTTGGTAAATTATGCAGTAGATTGGCATTGGACAGTGTTGACGATGGTTTATTGTGCGGTTGTATTAATATTTTGGAGAAGGTGCTGCAGCATGATTGCTTTACTCCGGATCAGAAGGAGAAAGTTCAACAGTGGCGCAGCAGACTCGGAAATCCACGACCCACACCAAAGTAATTAACTATCTGTTTCTACTTATCCATCAATTTGATTTTTATGAAGGGATACTTATTAATTGGTGTTATACTGTGTGTTCTTTATTCTCTATTGACAATGTAGATGGCAGCATGGAAATTATGGGTACAATAACCGGAGGTTTTGCAATCCACAACCACACAATAGAAAACCAAGTCTCAACTTGGGTCACATTCACAATAATCATTCACTAAACAACAGTTCTATGGTCAGTCCGCACAGATACAGTATTTCAACACCATACTTGCAAAACAATCACAGTCATGGAATGAGCCCCAGTAATTTGCGTGCCATTCATGCGGCTGAGAAGAGACCAAGTTTGCAAGAGAATAGTTTGGAGGTAAATACAAAATTTATCGAATTGTTTTGATACATCTATGGAAAAAAATTTCACAACGCACTGTCTTTGCTTGTTTTCACATCAATTCATTTATCTTGTCGCTTCATGATTGGATAGCAGTTGCAGAGAACTCTTCAGCGCACATTTAGCGCGCCACGTGATCAATTTCCCAGTCAGAGTAATACACCATTGGAGACAACAGAGCCGGAAATAAATTCACGCCTTGAATCGTTGTGTCTACGGATGACCGAACAAGCCATTGGTGGTTTCGGTGAGGCTTGAAATGGAATTCACCAGTTGGATTACATACAAAATGAATGAACAAATAGGTATGTTGCGATAATAAACACATAAACAAATAGTGCATTAATGTAGTTATATATTAGTTTTGAAATAATTGACACGAGATAATCATTATTAGCCTCATCAAATGCAATGTCCGAAAAGTGAGACATCACACAATGGTATGAAAGAAAAAAAAATGAATACTAATGATACTAATAACGAAATGAATGAAAATATTCTGTATCTCGAGATTGAATTTGTAAATCATATTTTATTGACAGTCATATTGCAATTGTATTATTTATGAACTGACAGAATTTGGCAAGCCAAATGCTACTAGAAAGATAGATTCTTTCCTTCGACTATTTACTACTTCTATATGAAAAGTAAAGACAAAAAAAAAGTAAAAAAAAAACATAACAAAATGCTAAAAAAATATATATATTATGTATTAAAAATAGAATTTAATTGAAAATAATTGTGAGAGGGAAAATAATTGCGTGAAACGAAGGCAAAGAATTAGCAAAGCGAAGTTTGAAGTCTAAAATCGAGGTGAAATAAATAATAACGAAGTGACAAAAGAGAAGAAAAAAAAAACAAACAGCTGCGCGAGATTTGCAATATTGTTTTTTTTTGTGTTATCCATTTCGGGAAATGGAATTCTTTTGATTTTACTCTGGATAGAATTTTTCTTTTTCTTTCCTCTTTAAAATAACCGACTGATTATATTTTTTAACGATTTCGCTTTGACAATAGAAGTGGAGGGCACATACACACCAATCGTTCATCAATTGATAAATTCGTTGTCATAGATGAATAATTAAATGTAAAATGTATTTTCAGTGTTGCGATTTCAATAATTAATGATGTGTATATGTGTGCGCGTGCATGTTTGTGTGTTTTTTCAAGACCACTGGCTATTTTTAATCTCGAAAGTGCAGTGGCATAATGAATTTTTCCTTTCTATTTATTGCAATCATTACATAAAAATGCCAGAAATTAAATAACGATAGAGATTATGATGACGATGGCGATGTGTATATCATACACGTGTTTACATCTATATAAATGGGGAATCGCCTTGCTTTTTTTTGTTTTTTTCACTATTCGATAATGCATTAGATGTTAATCCCGACAGCAGTAAATAATAAGACTCAATACCGTTTTCACGTTGAATACTGTTCAATTTTTGAACAAGAACAGAAATATATATCTGTAACGTATATATATATATTCTTCAAAATTATTTTTTTGATCTGTAAAAATGATGCGTGCGCAAGAAAAAAAAAACGGTTTGTATAAATTTCGAAGAAAAAGAAAGAAAATTAAACACAAATGGGTATATTGAGAAGTGACGCGAGTGCAAAGTCGCAATGGGAAGTTTAAAAAATGACGATGGATAGAGTAACGTTTGGCTTTTATTTGTCCATATTATTTATAAAATAAAATTAATAAATAATGGTCATATAATTGCTTATAACATCGAAATCTGTGGCTTTAAATTATAGGGAGCGAACACACTACTCATTTTGTATACACAAACACATTTGAAAATGGCGTGTCTAGCACTTCGACTAGCTTTGCGATATACCTTAGTAATATTTTTTTGTGCAACAATATGAAATGATGTGAATGAGGGAGATAAGAAGAAAAAAATTCTACTGAATAATGTTAATTAATTAATCTAAAGCGAGAAAAAAAACAATGAAAGACTGACTATTTCGCGCGTCCCAGTAGCCAAGAGGAAAATTTAAGTAAATGAAACAAAGAATAGAAATGAAGACGAGAAAAAAGAAAACAGACAAATAGAAAATTATGAAGCAGATAGAATTGAAGTCGCACGATTAGCTGTAATACGACAAAACACATGTCGTTTTTTTAATTATTATTATTAAATTAAATTAGATTCAAATAATTACTCGAAAATGCTACTTGGCGCGTGAATGAAACAATTGGAAGACTGCGGAAGGGACAAAAAACCTGTCAAAATAATAAATGATTAGTGAAAGGTATTATCATGAAAAAAAAATGAAAGAAAAAAATTGAAAAAAAAAGGGAGTACTAGTAGTAATTTTAGGCATAATGTCGATTATATAGCACTACAATTATATTTAGAATTCATAATCGACGTATGACAAAGGAGAAAATTGGTTGAATTGCTTTTTATTATTCGAGTGTCCCAATGATTGTCATCTAAATGAAATTTGAAACAAATGAGCCTGCTCGGAAGAATTACGCCAAGCAATTACCAATACCCAAGATTATAGAAAATGCGAAAAAAAAATTGGATAAAAATCGTAATGAAAAATATTAAAAAAAAAAAAATGTAACAGTAATTGATGTTTTGCGGTAGAGCAAAAATAAACAAGGTTGAAGTGATAGTTTGTAGCTACTGACATTTGCGCAGAAAAAAGAAATAATAATTGAATTAACATAAAAACAGTGAAGTCGCAATTGAATTATTGATTGATTAATAATTTTAAACGATGAGAGAGAAATTTTTCTGTATTTCGATATTGTTGTTTCGCTAATTAATCCAACGCAACACACACGTAAAAAACTCACATTCAATAAAGCACATTGTGAATCTTTGTGAAATGTTCAAAAAAGATGATCATAAGCTAGTCAAATGATATATATGTTTTCTAATTTCTATTCAATTTTTAAAGTAAACATACGACGATGATGATTATTAATTAAATGTTACATAAACTGCATAAATAACATTTAATCTCTGATGAGTTCATTCATATACACATTGTTCACCATTATCAATCCATAAGAAAGAAAAAGTAAGAATAACAATTATAAAATACGTAAATAATGATGAGATTTGAATGATCTGGCTGGTAATCAAGGAGTCGAGAATGTGAAATAGAAAGAAACAAGACGAAGGACAATTATCAATGCAAAATTGTCAAATGAAGAGGAAATATGGCGATACATAAACTATCGAAAATATGAAAAATTGATGAGAAAAATGATTAAGACTGTTCCTTTGGATCATGTGTAAATTCGTGTAGCGCAGGACTTTCATTCATGTGTAATAATTAATCAATTATGCAAATGAAAACGCATTAATGTAATCTATTATAAAGGCAGGACCTAAACATAACAAAGAATGCAGTGCAAGTGATGCTTTTTATCAGCAAAACTCAATATTATATTGGCTGAAACAAAACAGACAAACTAACAAATGTATTGAGCCAATTTAGAAAAGTCGCCGCCATTAAGTCCATCAACGACATGGCAATTTATGTGTTTTTTTTTCTTTTCTTTCCACTAATAATCATGTAGTCTGTCTGCATTGTTTTTTTTTTAATATATTTCCATTATAATCACCGCAATTCACCGCCAATAAGATAAAACACATCATTAGTCGCTATTATCTTAGAAAAGACATAAACGAAAAAAAAAAAAAAAAAGAAAATAAAACACCACCACAAACGTATTCGACATCCCGGTGCGATTTTCATTTCTTGTATTCTGTAACAATTCGTACTCATAATGAAACGATACTTAGAAGGGTTCCGTATTTTTTCATTGGAAAGAAAAATAGATGAATGAATAAAATAATATAAGATTAATAATTATACTGTATAACAGATGTTCTTGTTAAGACTGGCGAAAAAGAAGTTGTACTTAGACAACGGCTGAGTAAATGAAAAAAAAAAATAATAACGTTTGAATACAATTATATATGAGTGTGTGTAGATATATATGTTTAACATATATATTCAGGCATAAACAAATACACATAGACATCTAATTTTTACTGGTAATCAACGTGTTGCTTCAGGTTAATCTCGAGGCTGCGACTAATTGTTACGTTAAGGTAGAACAAAAACACGAAATGAAACAGTAATAAAAAAATTTTGCTTTACATGAAGAATTACACAACCACATTGATTAACAAAAGAGAAGAAACATTGTAATTGTATGATTAATTTTCAACGTGAGCACACACATTTTATTTGGCCAAGCACTCGCACAGTCCGTGTGTTATATACGTATTTATATCCACTGGAATATTATGACTAATCGTGATTGAGATAAAGAATGAAAATTGATTTAATTGGATAGACGGGATAGCAGGCGAGTGCCTGGCCGAAGTGTCTCTGGAAAAAGAAGGAACGAAATGGAGAGTAACCCAGATAGCAAACCTCACTTCAATCACCAAATCATTATTGTTAGAAAATGGAAAGAAAAGTGAATTAATGATGGAACAATTTTTTTTTTTCATCCGCATTCAACTATCTCGTATGCTTATTGTACAATTATTTGTTGCTTTTTTTCATGTGCAAAAATGAGCTTAGCTCTATTTTAATTAATACAGTCGGGTGTTGCTAACTGGGATATTTAGTTATGTAAGTCAGACAACTTGTAAAAACGCAATTTTTGTACTGTTACAAAGTTAAATGAAAAAAAAAAGAAAAAAAAAAGAGGAAATAGACGAAAGTACGCTGACGTTGTAGTGTGAAAAACAAGAACCACTTTTCAATAAAAAAACTTTTTTCATACACAATATAAATAAACTGTTCTATAATTGTTTCTTCCTTATGAAATTATTGATAGAGTGAGAGATTGTCAAATATTGAGGTAAGTTATTCAACCAAATATCCATGGGACGACATTAATTGTTCAAATTTTTATTGATTTATTCTTTTACTTCTTCACCTGCCACATTTGAATGTATTCCATTGTGTATTGGTTGACTTGATTTTTCCTTCACTTTTTCGGATTTTCTCCCATACGACGGCAGTCAATACACAATCATCAATGTTGAATGCAATACAAATATTTAGATATCAATATGAACTTCAATCGCCAACCAAATAATTCAATTCAATTAAATATATTGTGACTTGATGTTTTGTTTCATTTTATTTTCCGCTTTTACATCGATTCCAATCGATTCTAATATATTTACACAATTCATTAATAATTAATAGTAGGACATGTTGGATGCATACAAATATTGAATATATTAATTTTATTTTATTAATGGCATTAAATAAATCAATCAAATAATTTAATTTTTGAGCTGTTGTTGTACCAAAACGAGAAATAATGCTTAGAGAAATATTTTATTACAAACAACCACAATGTTTAACATGCAGACAATTGAAATAAAATATCTGGTTTTTTGGTTTTTGCTCAGTTACATAAAGAGCTCGTCAGATAATTATTTGAAATATTTATTTTTCTCTTTTACATTCAGTCGGTGTTGATAAAACATAATCGACTCAATAGCAATTGAAATAAGTTATAAATAATTGAATATTTCAATTCAGCACGATTGTGCATTGGTTATCATCTCACAATTTGATATATATTTATTCACAAAACAGAATTGTGAATTAGTACATAATATTATTATCATTATTTTGTTTTCTTGTAGATATTTTTTATATACATCTTATGTATTTACACACTAACTATACCACGGTACCACACGCGATTAATCCATTAATCCGCTGTATCAACACATACTCAACTACATTTTTTATATATTATTTTCTTTGGTCTCATACATACAAATCATCAGTTCTCGATTTCATCAACTTCACTCATTCTCACATATGTTCATCGCAGATGTGTTTTATTAATATTTTTTTTATCTGTTCTATCTCTCGTAAATTCGATTGAACATTTATTAATAGTTATTAGACATTCTAGTGACTAACAAATCTTTAGTCGATTTATTAATAATTAAACGTGCCTGATGTTGTATGTTTCTGCTGCTTCATCTGTGTTTCATCTCTAATACCTTCAACTAGACATTATGGCATATTACAAAGTGAAAAAAAAAAAAAATCGACCAGCATCGCACAATTTTTTTTTTTCTATTTTCATTCAGCTCGCGGTTCTCTTATTCTTCATTCTCATTGTTTCATGATAAATATTTTCTAATAATACTTCTCGTGTCATGCAATGATATAGTTAAAGATTTTGTTTTATTTCATGCTCAACGATCGGAGAAATATATATTCCTTTGTATTTTTTTTTCTTGTTAGTTCAAGTGAATGTTAAATAGGCTTTTTTTCTTCTCAATTCTACGCTTGAAAGTTATTTTTCTTTTTTAAATTATGTTTACCCTCTTTTTCCATTTACGAATTACTTCTTGCTACCGTCTCACTCCATTTGTTATGTATAGTCCAACAGTTTTAAAATTTCTCTTTTATTCCATTTCATTCCAAAAATATTTCTATGACGATGCATTTTGATGAGATATACTGATGCTTCTCGCGTTTTATCTTCTTTCACGGATCCATAATTAAATTCAACATGAATATCGTTCAAACATTCGCAATTTTTTTTCATCTCAGCTGTTTTTTTGTTCCATTGTTATTTGCTCTATTGTATATAACTTGTCTCTTTAAGTTGTGGCAATAAAATATAAAATATCACATTCAGTGCTTCAATTGTATAAAATTGATGCGTGTGTTCGGTAAAAAACGAGTCGAATTACGACTTGACATGGGAGAAATGAAAAGGAGTGAAAATATTGACCCATAATTTACGTTGAAAACAAGAAAACTAAATATGAGTGTTAACAATTGAAATTAATGGACATACATTACAGTGACTTCTTGAATTCTTTCTCTCCTTCACTTATTCGTTACTAATGTTAATTATTTCTCGGGCCAATTACATCGTTTGAGGCTTGAGATACTGAAATTACTCGAGGAATTAGCGATGCTCGCCAAAGAATTGAGGCTAACCGAATGTTAGTCTTGTAACATATGTACAAAACTTATTGGAAACATTCCACGACGTTCTGGTGCCCTTTCCAATGCACCTTCCATCCAATTGTCATCATCAGTTTGTTCATTTGTGACAATAATTACTTCGCCCTCACGGAATGACAGTTCATCTTCATTATCAGCTTCGCAATCATACAGCGCTCGACATCGTCGCAATCCATTCAAATTCGACGTTGTTGGCTAGACAAAATATTAAATGAACAAAATTTATTTTTGTCAAATTATTCAGACAAATTTAATTTTAATAATAATATACATTGTGGTGTCATGCGAATTAATTTATCATCACATCATCTGTTGAGACAACACAAAACAAAATTCATATCATTATAACGCAGAAAAATAAAAATAATTCATCGATTTTTAATGTTTATATTCGACTCTCCTTCATTGTTTATAACAAATTAAAAAATAAGCTTCAAACATCACGAGGAAGTTGAAACAAGGTTCAATTCACACTCGAAATCACATAAGCATCGCTCACATTCGATTTGTGTTTATTCTGGTAATAATAAAACCATAAATGATGTATGATTCTATTGTAAATGTTGATGAAAGGCGCATGATTTTCCTTTTCATTTATTCATTTCGATGCAATGCACTTTCTATAACTCTTTATATGATCACACATGCGATAGGGTGCCGTGCAAAATGTTTACCAGATTCACATTGGGGAGCAAAGATGAGGGCTCCTCCGCGTAGCTCTCAAGTCTGGACCGCTCCCTTCGCTGTACCAACAATGGTTAATGACAAACGAAAATGAAACCCAACTATAAATTCTTTTCTCATTTCTTTCATTTTTTTTCTGTTTCCTCAAAACAAAGACATGCTTTCTATCTTTTTCATAACATCATTTCTCACATTTTTCCTTTTTATGTTTCTATTGCTTTGATATGCAACGAAAACTCGA
Organism: Meteorus sp. PSUC_FEM 10030008; assembly: GCA_018881525.1. NCBI lineage: Eukaryota > Metazoa > Arthropoda > Insecta > Hymenoptera > Braconidae > Meteorus > Meteorus sp. PSUC_FEM 10030008. The sequence goes on from JABMBR010004356.1 coordinate 13,701, forward strand.
ATTGAATGACTGAAAAATTCCAAATTTATCGTAAGAATAATAGTTAAATAATAATATGATTTTTTTATTTCATTTTGATATGAAGATGTGCTGATTAATTTTGCTTTTGCCATGACTGAATGACTGGATTTTTAATTTTTTAATTTCTCCATTCTTCACCTCCACTAATGAATGATGTATGATTAGAAAATGAGGTGTTGTTAGTGCTGAAGCAAACGTTAATTAAATGTAAATGAGTTGGATAGTAAGAAAAAAAAACACCAAAAGATTCAATGGACACCAGTGCTACATGACATAGAAATGTTAGTATGTAAAAATGAATTCGCATATTAATTATGTTCCTGAAATGATAGAAAACAAGAATATCCTCCACCCACGCATATACGAAATTTTCACCTCCACCAAATGAACCAAGATGACTAAGCATTTGAGATTGAAACAATATCGCAATGATGCTTACCTTTCTCGGCGGTGGTACAGGATTACCAAGACCGTGCTCGGAACACATTGAACTAAGTGATTCACTGCTACGGCCATTGCTAAGTCTAGAAGTACCAGCTCCAGAAGGTGCTGGTGGTGGTGGATTCCTGGGCCTTTGAAGAGTCGATGTGTTAGACTTGTCCAATCCTTATTTCATTGCAAAAAAATAACCTCAATATACAATGAAACACACAACATTATTTTTTATTTATATAAGATGAAGTAGTTTGTATACCATGACTAGCAGACGAGTCTCCACTCGGTGATCTTTTGTGATGCATACTGTTGAGTGTATTCAGAGAATGTGGTAAACTGTGCAATGCATTCCCAGCAAGAATAGGCTCACTGGTGGTGCGACTGTGTGACGAACCAGCTAAAGTTACAGACGATGGTAAAGTTCCATAATGAGCTGTTACAATGCCACTTCCGCCATTACCAGGTGGTGGTGGTGGTGGTGCAACACGCTTTTTCAACGATCCGTGAATGTTTAAACTGTAGTCTGGTGGTCCCATAGGACTAGGAACTATTGAGACAGAAGTGAATATTTTTATTCCAATCCATATAATAACGGCAAGTCAATGAGATCGAGAAATGTCTAAGATTTGTCTTCTTTTTTCGTACTTATGACTGGTTTCCTGGATTGTGGCGGTGGCGGTGGTGGCATTTGCTGTCTACTCGTCGCCGAATTTGGCGAGGAACCACTTTGTAGACTATCACATGTGCTGCTTCGACTTCGCAATGTGATTGGCGAATCGCCTGGTCCTGAACCTCCTCCACCTGCATAAGACGGTGGCCTGCTACGCGACTTCTTTTCCGGTGTTAAACATCCATTCTAAGTCAAAATTTATTAACTCAATCGAATTTGTATTTGAGAAACAAAAGGATAAATGAGCAGGCAAACATAAAATATGATGAATTATTGATATAAAGTCACTCACTCTGTCTTCTATGATTGTTTCATCATCTGAGAAATCTGTTGATCCTTCGTCATGCGATAAATTCCAATCGATATTAACATTGTCGAACAAAGTCTTCTGTCGTTGAAGTGCGTGACTCAACTGGGATGAACAAAGAAAATGATCAATGAAAACCAAAATGAATATGTTGGAATCCCATAAATGTTATCAAACAGTAAGTTAATTTTACCAATTCTTTACAAGTTGGATGGCCCATTTCTTGTGCAATATCTAATGCAGTTTTTTCTTGTTTATTACGAATTGTTGGATCTGCGCCAGCGCGCAAAAGAAGTTTCATAGCTTCGGCGCGATCATGTCTCGCCGAAAGATGTAAAGCGGTTTCGCCATCACTTGTAACCCTGTCGATGCCACCCGTTGGCATATTTTGCACCAAAAAATCAACGAGATGCAAACTACTGCCCATTTCACGTAGAATTGCCAAATGTAAAACAGTTTCACCAACATCCTAAAAAAGAAAAAACGCAAATCATCAAACTTGAGGTGAGATACGATCAGAATTTACTTAAATGAAAAAAGTTGGCACGTACTGAAGTGGGAAGAGGCGATGCCAAGTCAACATTCTCAGCGTAAACTTGAAGCAATTGTTGCAAATCACGATTATTAACAGCATGTTCGAGGTCTGATAATAGATCTCTTTCATCAGCACACGTATTCATTACATATCGCTTGTCAACATATTTAGCCCGTATGAATTCATATCTCGCTTCCCTGATGTAAAAAAAAATATAATGTGAACAGTGAATTGAGTATGAATGTGCAATGTGTATAGGATTATTGACGGATGAAACATGATGAATAAAAATGTATACAACTCACATTGTCGAGGTGGGTGTCGGTTTGAGATTGTGATGAAGCGTTGCCTCCATTACTTCATTGAATGCTTGGTTAGTCATGTATCTGGCGAGTAACAATTGTGCTGTTCCCACATTGTCCAAAGTTAGCGATTGTATTCTCGATATATGCACACCGAGATCCCTGTGAATGCCACTACACTCTATGCAAACTATAATACCAAAGTTTGTCGACAACCACGTTGCATCTGAAAGGACGACGGAATGTTCGATAAATGTCTATGAAGGGAAAAATAAAACGGGTATTCCATATGAGTGAACCAATCTTGTTTTACCATTTTGCGATGAACAATCGCAACACTGATCATTGCCAGGAAGTCGCATCACACAACGTATAACGGCTTGTTGAAGTTCAACGAGACTAGGATTGCCCTGACCGGCTTCTGCTTTTCCACTCGCGTCAAAAGCTCTTAATAGAGCGCGTTCTTTGCAATTTACAAGTACCGACATCCACGCACGTTGATCCGGTTCATCTTCTGCTTGGAAATGATAAGTTCTATTGTCTATCGGAATAAAATAGAAAAAGGTATGTCATTGTGATGGGCTTCATAGAGACAATTTATGGATAATGTCATCTTTTCTTATCCTTTATGATGAAACTTCCTCAAGTTGAACTAATTCATGCGTTCACTTACAACTAATTAAATCGAATCCACGTTTATCATCCGGCACCAATTTGATCTGGCACGTCAATAAATTCACTCTCGTCGGCGGTTTATTCTCGTCAGCATGACAAATATCTAGATAACCTTCAGCTTGCACTGCACATCGTCGCTTTTGCCAAACTCGACGCATTTTACCCTCACTTTTTTTCAACAAATGACCTGAACGTGTTACTCCATGTTGCTTGTCACCCTGAAGTTGATGAAGTGAATATCCCACGCTGGCATTTGCATTCAACTGGGGGATCAAACAAAAATAATCAGAATTTTTCGCAAATTGGTCGAAAATACTTCATAGAAGAAATGAGATGGAATAAAAAATTCAATGAATGGATGTAAATCCTCCCATCGGTGTCTCCAATTCACTCACTTCCTTATCACAACCTGAACTCCTCAATAAGCTTCTCAATTCTGTTAACCGCCGTCTCTCCTCATCCTGCGTTTGCCTTATTTTCTGTAATTTGACACTCAAATCCGCAATATAAGAACCGAAATGTTCTATAGTTTTCAAGCCATCTTGGAAATAACTACAAGCAAAGAGCATAATTATTTATTTCCCTCACATTCCGTTTCTTTTAACAACCAAAAAAGTCATAAAACCATACAAGAGACATAAAAAAAATCATAAAATCTTTTTCCGTTTACTCACTTTGATTGAGCGTGATAGTACTCGACAAGATGTTGAAGAAGTTCGATGCCTTTCTTTGTTTTTATCTCATTAACTTTTATGAGATACTGAAACAAATAAAGAAATAAAATGATTAAATATGAAAAGTTCCAACTCTATTGAATTCTCCATTACTATGCAACACTATTTGAGCGATGTTATTTTTGTCATACCTCACACATTTGTAATTGAAATAATCGCCGTTCTTTTTCCATCTCATCAGCAATCTCTGCGGGCGTTACCTCAGACCTAATGAGTCCAGCTTCTTTAGCATGTTGTTTCTTTTCTTTTTCAATCTTGGCATATTTCGCTTCATAATCTTTCCATGCTTTATCAAAAGGCCTCTTGAGGTCGCCCTTGACACCTCTGAGATCTCCCTTGAGTACTGAATCCAGAGGGAACATAACGATGTTATTTATATTTTGCATCTGAAAATGAAATATTCAAATAAATAAATTAAATTAAATTTTGAAATTGTAAAATGAATTGAGTGATGTGAATGAATTATATTGATGCATCAGTTGTGAGTGATTCATCGTGACAGAATGATGACTGTTATAAATTTAGTTGCAGACTTCGAGAAGAAAAATATTCAATAACGTCATAGAATGATTCAAAAGAGCAAATATCTTCTGAGAAATCGGTTGTTCACTACATAAAAGGGTGGTCCCTCTAAAAATCTCTTGGAATGAAATTCCCTTCACTGTGTACTTGATCATCCTTTGTCTCTCTATCCCTTATTGTTGTGAGAGCAGTGACTCATAACGCTCATTCTGCGTACACGTCTGTTAACATTTTTGCCTATGTGGACACATGGTCTCACTGCTAACAGAGGAAAAAAAAAAATGAGGAAAGAGACAAAATATGAACAGAAACGCTGAACCAGAAGAGACAAATAGAGAGGGAGTAAAATATGGATGGCAAGGGGAAATAAGGGAGAAATATAGATGGGCCCCTCTGGCGTTGGATTCTCTCGAGCATGATTCCCCCTTCACGCTTGCCGAAACGTGCGATCAGAGAATAAAAGTTGTCCGATAAAGACCGAGAGTAAATTCAAGTTTTGCTCTCAACGAAAAAAAAAAAAAAAAAATTTTTCCATTTCCAATTTCCTCTACATTTCATCACAATTGTTATTCAGATATTCATGGAAAAATTCTTTTATTTGATAAAGAAAAATTAATCAATTCTACAAATCCATTTTCTTCCCTCGTTCATTTGAAAATATCCATTAAATATTTATGAAAACGTTGACTAACATGAAGAAATGAATCGATACATATTTTCTTCACTGCACTTTTTACCGACTTGAACCAAGAAAAGGAAATTAATTCACTTCACAACTCAATTTCATTTCTTTTCATCATTCGCGAATGTTGATGAAATATTTATGAAAACATCGGCGCATAGTCGAGAAAAAAAAAAGATTAAATCAACAACTATTTCTGCAAACCCATTTCAATTCATCTGAGCATAAACAAAAAGCATAAACCAATTCCTTTCGCAAGTGGAGTTTTGACCATTAGCTAATTCTAATCAAATATCTATAGGAATGCTCCAACAAAAAGTAGACAAGAACAAATCAATATAAATACTGTTACAGTTCTCCATATTTATTCGAGTGCGAGAGAAGGAAAATCAATTCACCATTCAGTTTCATTTCCCTCATCGAACAAAGGGAAATAAATCACGCACATTCATCCCAACATTTAAACAGAGCTCAACGAATAAAACAAAAGAACATCGAACAGATAATTTTCCACCGTAATAATTAAAAAATCATAATAATACCCATACAATATTCTTTACTTTTCATTTATTCTTCGTAAGCATATTCATACACTATCGATCGTGCTGACAATGCGAATGAATAGCGATGACGCTTGGCAAACGTGCGGAGGATGTTACACAATGGGATATAGGCACTAATATGGTAAAAGTGCGAAGGCGATGAATCTATAATTTTTATTTAAACGTTCTGAATGTGCTGCGCATTTATAAATAATACCAATGAAGCCCAAAGGGATAATTGAGCTTCAAGGCAGCACAATCCATAATTGACTTATCACAATTGACAATCGTCAAGCAACATTGCACACAGATTGAAATAACTTCAAATCCATCACAAACTCACAAGGGTTTTCATCAGTGCACTCAATTCTTTTGTAACAACGGCGAATTTGAGAAATGCTGCACCAATATCAGGCTCTTGCTCTTTCAAGGCCGCATCGCCTAATCGCTCCAATGCCCTTCCAAGATAAACTTCATTATCCACATGAGCTGAAAAAGAAAACGAATTGAAATAAATCATGTGACACAGTCATGAAAACGAAACGAGAACAACACATCAACTATTTTTATTCAATCGTGATAAAATTGAATATCCTGAACCAATTAATCATTCAAAGTAATTTTTGTTTATAAATGATGAAAAAATTAATTGACTTCAGACATGATAAGTGAACGCGTCCATCCAAGTATGCGATAGATCTGTATGGTGGTTATTTATTGATGTGTGTGTGTGTGTGTGTGTGTGTGTGTGTGTGTGTGTGTGTGTGTGTGTGTGTGTGTGTGTGTGTGTGTGTGTGGGTATAAGCTGGTGTATATATATGGTAAGAAGAATAAAGAGTAGAGGTCGTCGACGCGTTTGGTAAGGTTAGTCCTTGCTTGAAGGCATCAATGTGCTAGACGAATAAGCGTCGTGGCTTCAACATTGCAGTGCAATGGGCGCCACAGAAATCGATCCCGTCTGCTGCTGTTGCTACTGCTGCTGATGTTGCTGCTGTTACCATTCGCGTACGTCGCACTTTCTTCCTCTGCTTAACCTCTCTTCTAAACATTGCGTTTATACTATTTATTTCTCATACATCTATTACCTACACAAACCATTTAATTATACAGAATGGAAGGAACTGAAGGATATAAAAGAGACTTGAAATTTCCTGCATCTGACCCGAAGATTTTTTTTTCTTCAAGGATTCGAACGTCATTTCAATAGACAGGGGGATATAATGGACACGTTTCCTTTTTTTTCTATTATTATACTCAATTCTCATATGCTTTCTATTATTACTCACCATTTCCTGAATTGTGAATAGCCTTGATTGCCTTCTTTAATTTTGTCAAACCGTCCCTGTCAAAGTCCAAAGTCTGAAATGAAAAAAATTTTATGATTAAAAATGTCGAGGATATTACAAATTTAACAACAATGATATTCATCAATTTACAAATATTCAAACACAATTTCAATTTGTAAATGAAAGTGCAGCTGTGAGTATTGAAGTTGGACGTAATTCAACAACAATTTTACATCCCATTAAACGAAGGAAATTCTTTCTTAATCATAAAACTTGTGAACAATGAAAACTAGTTGCAACCAAGTGAAATAATTTGAAAAATTCTTGCACTTTAAAGTGAGAAAAGTAAAGCCGCAATTCAATTTTCATTGTCACTTCCTGTGTTATCAACAAAAAAAAGACAAGAAGAAAAGTCATTGATAAATTGTATATGAATAATTCAGTTTATTCTCACAGATTTGAAAATCGAACGCATATTCACGAGTCAACCACTTGCATTGTCCAAATAATCAATCCATCCGAACCTCACTTCACATCATCAAATCAATTAAATCAATCTACTTAATGCAACGCATCAACTATCACAACGAAACGAAGAGTTAATTATATTCACTGTGACTTTCAATACTAGACACGATGAGTTCAAAGGCGTATTGAATTTAATTTTAAAATGCTATGAGCACAAACAAATACACATTGATATAATATATAAATATCATTTGATTGAGTTGGTGGAATTGAATTGAGTAAACTTCTCCTGTTTCACTACTCTCTTCCTCTATCACACAGATATAATTCAAGGACAAACAAAGAGACACATTATTTACACATCAACGTTTAAAAATATCTTTTTACAAATTCTATCTGCATTGTTTATCACAGTGTGATGTACAAAACATTGATTCAATTCTCACCACAAACACACACCAAAGTTCATTATATAAATTTTTTATTTATATATCTCACACGTTATAATTGATATAAAACAGACCAATTACAAACGGAAGTCATTTATGGCACGTGTATATGTCGAGCAGGTGAAGAATGAATTGCATTTAATTCGCATACCTTCACTTCCATTATATTACCGGTTTCTCCTTTCTTGCTTCAACACTTTCCGGGATTTCCCTTCATTTAAATTCAACCATAACACTACTGTATAATTCCCCATGTCCGATTTTATCCCTTTATTTATTTTCATTCATGTATTTGTACATATAAATAATGAATCTGTACGTGTTATGTGCGTGACAGTGTTGAAGGGTTGTGACAGAAAAACATTTAATGTAAAACATCCAATTTATGCTCTTATTCCTCGTTCTAGTTCATAACCTAAAAAAATTATTGGTGTGATGATTCAATTGATCGATATGCGAAAAATTCTCTGTTATTGGGAAATCTATGTATTAAATAGTTCTAATCTCACAAGCAATTCGATTTATAGATAAAAATCGAAATTTGTCCACCACTGGTGTGTGACTCATCATAATGACATGATAAGTAGAGGTTTAAAGAAATTCCGTTGGATGAATGGTTTGGTTATATATTTTGTGTGGTTGGAAATTCAACAGCTGTGTGTATACATTGACCATGTACGAAGACCGGTCTGCTCGTGGACATTGTATATATATATATTGACTTCGCTGACGAGCAGGAGCACGCTCAATCCGGTTGTTTTTTCTCTGCTCTTCTCATTTACTGTTTTGTTTTTTTTTTATTTCAAGTAAACGTGTTTATATATATTTTTGTTTAAGAGCAGGAAGCACTGACCTGACGCAAAAATTTGAAGTGATGAGATGAAAGTGCACAAGAAATTAACGTTTGAGTTAGTTTATTGTGAATATTCATCTGCATATAGGTTAGTTTTGTATTGAACTAACTTTTGAGGTTAATCAAAGTGGAGGTTGATTTAATTTGGTATGTGGATGTACAAAAAAATATTTCGGGAATTCTTGATGGTTTGGTTCACGATTTTAGTAATGCATCAATGGAATATAATCTGTGATGACAATTTGGTATCAGAAAATTCGACTTTATGTTTTTTTATCAATCCCCATGTTCTTTCTCATATTTTGATAGTTTTAGAATAACGCTATGGCCGAAAAAATCCACTTCTGTCATCCAATCACTCACAAAAGGTCTAATAATGTCAACCATCACGCTAGAAAAATTGCTTCCGTTCAGAAATCCACTGCTCAACACCTAGAATATTGATTTCCCCCCTATCTAAATTTTTCTACGTCATAAAACCAACGAATAATAAAAATAAACTGGAAGGGAAACCAATTCACCTTCATTTATTTACGATGGAGACAACCTCTGAACATCTTTCATTTTTTGTAGCTCAAATTGGAAATGTTAACATCCAGTAATTCATCAGAAACAATTGTCATCAGCAATCCAAATATTTTCCTGTAGCTAAAAACCCTCAAACCATCAACTCATCGAACGAAATCATCGTCCAACCATATCCAACTCTCCTAAAATCCTGGAAAATATTCCAAATCTGATTGTCATGTTGTATTTTGAGCTACAACAACAAAAACAAAATGAAATGAAAGAGAAGAATGGACGTAGGTGATCCAGCTGCCGATTGTGGTGCTGCCTCCAACAACAGCGTTCAATCTGGAGATGGAGAATGAGAGAAGGGAACCCGAGTGAAGCCGAATGGCCACTGCGAACTGACTCGAAGGAATTCCTGGTGCTGCGGCCTTGGTAGGTCGTTTATATCGCAACAGTTACGTGCAGTAATTTACAAAGAACACGCTCGAGAAGATACACACACTCTGGACAAGGTGGAAGAGAATGGGAGAAAGACTAAAAGAGAATGAAAAAAAAGAACAGAAAAGAAAGAGCGAGCGAGAAAAAAAGACATAACGCTCTATTCAAGTTGATGTGCTCTCTCCGCTGTTGCGCTGCACTTTCAATCTTTCAAGTGAAAAACAATTTGCGTAACTTGATGAGTTTATCCATTTGGTTCCCTTCCTTTTTAAATACCTACAATCGCAATCTCTCTTTCTATATCACCACACCTTGATGGCTTAGTACATTAACTATTAAGTGCATTTAGTGCGAAAGCCGTACTAAATACTTGTGGTGGGTGGGTATAAATTGCGTAACAAAATGGTGAAGCTTGTGATGATGAAAAGTGTACACAATAATTTGAGAGAGAGAGCAAGAAAGAAACTCGAAGAGTGAGATTAGATTTAGTTTGACCCATTTACAGGTGAAGACACTCCCTGAGTGAACGTAAATTCATCGATCCATTGTATATTGCATGTTTTCTTTTTTTGCCCACTAAATTGTCAACCAGAATTGTTGACTGTGTAAGCGAGTAATTAAAATTGTTTTCTAATTTACTACAACGATTAAGTGTGACATAAGTTTAGATTTGAACGAGATTCTGTCATTTACATGGTCGTATTAACAGAGAAAATGATGGAATAAGAATGAAGAATAAATAGAAATATCGCCATCTTGTTTATTACTCACATGTTAAAAATAAAACAAATATATGTGGCGTTTTCGTGATAAATAATAAATGTACTCGTTGCATACGCATGAGAAAACATCAAATGAATCATTACTGGATAAAGAATTTTCAATAATTATATTCATTTCAATTCTTCCACAAATATCTCAGTATTTTTTTTTTTTCGTCTAGCATTCTCAGATGTCTTTCTACTGTTGCATCTTTCAACTATTAAATCTCCAGGTGCAACAGAGACAGCTGTGTAGCAGCTCCTTGCCCAGACAAAAACCGAAAATAAAAAAGTAATAAAATAACGGTTTTCACTGGGAAACCCAATCAATTTTCCATATGGCAGCTAAAACGAATTCAATGATATTCTCAAATTCTCCTATACAGAATGAAAGATGAGGTGTCATTGTGTAATTATTCATTCTGAATTTGCGCTGATGGATGTGAAGGTCATCTGACAATTTGTGTTGGTATGGTAATTAATATCGAGATTCAATTCTCATGATAGAGAATTAAAGGAAAGGGAAAAAAACAATGTGGAACAAAGAAAAAAAAAATTCTGATGCCATAGAAGGTCACATCCGCCCCGGAAATATAAGCCAGGATTCAATGGACGACCGGACGCTCCTTACACGCGTAGCGATAGTTTCTTCATTTGTATACGCGCGTGCGCATTTATAATCGTGTCTTAATCGCGCGGGCGACAGGAGGTGAAAGAAAATACATAAATATGTATGTTGTTAGATATGAGCACTTGATTTCACTCTCGTATTTGTTTCATTCTTTCTTTTTTCAGTTCTAATTCCAATTCATATTCATTACAAACGTGGTGAACAAAAAGCCGTCACGCTCTTGACGAAATTACTGATAATACAATTCAACGTGTACCTGCAACACAACTTTTATGTGAAAAAATTCATAAATTTTGTTATGTTTCTTTCAACTCTTTCCAATCTGACAATCTTCACCAAGCTTCTGTCTTTCTCTTTACTTTTGTAAATTCCTCATCGTCTTTGTTTATTGTGGTTGCTTTTTACTTTGTTCTTCCTTTTTCCGTTCATTCCGTTTTCAGCTCCTCCACAACTTCGTAATTTTTTTTTTATCTTTTCAGCATAGCATTATTGCATTCCATAGCACTTCTAAATTCCACCAGTGTTCAAGCTCTCAAATACACACCACAGCAGTAGTGATGATGGTGTTGCTGGTGCTGTTCTACGATGCAAACTCCGTGATTGCCGCATTTGATGTTCTCAAGTCTCTGTAAAAACTTTTTTTCTCTCCTTTCTGAATATTCCAAGACTGTTCGTACATTTTTTTTCATCCTATTCTCATCAGTGTTCTACATGACGAACATCTTTTCTGATGATAAAAATTAATAAATAAATCTGGGTTAAATAATTACCGAATCATAAATTGTGTCATTCTCTATAAAAGTATAAAAAAAAATACAAAATCCCTCAAATGAAATGAGAACTTTTTACTTCCAAGTGTACAAACACACACACGGATTTAATCTGTGAGTCTCATTGATAAAATACTGATTATAAAACCCGATGGATTATCAATTAGAAATGCCAGTCCGATTGTTAATACGCCCCTACAACTCATTTTCATTGTCACAATAGGAAACATAAACAAAAAACAATCATTTATGATAAGTAATAATGATATATGAAAATAGAATACCTCTTCCAAGGCTGTGATAGTTTGCCTACATTGCGGCATTCGTGAGACAAATGTGGAAGTGGTTGGTGAATTGTAGTCCTCTCTTGTCTCCTCAACAAACTCACTAACCGCGATTAAACCCGGCATTTTTCTTGATGATAATTTATACACTTCTTGAATCAATTATAATATATTTGGATGTATATATGCATATAAATACATACATACATAGATGCATGCACGCACATATATATATATATACACAATTTATTTCTCGATTCAAGTGCAAATTTCTTTCTCCACTCGATATTATCAATCACCACCACGTATGTTAGTCACACATTTATGTTGATAACCTCTTCATTCACCGCATTACATCAAAACACAGTTGGCTTCAAGAAGAATACAAACGATGAAGTAACAATTGTCAATCTCCAGTGCATAACTTTGCGAATTCACAAGTCGGCAAAGGAGTGTGAACGTAGGATTGATGAAGAAACACACCTCTCGATTTTTCCGCCCTCGCTCCCGTTCTCCTTTCTATCTTCCTTCTTTTGTTTTATTCTTGTTTCTATATAT
>JABMBR010004357.1:0-26069 GCA_018881525.1 Meteorus sp. PSUC_FEM 10030008
TCATTCAGGTCTTTTCTTATGAAAATTTTATTTCCTAACTATTAAAGTATTGAAAATATAAGTATATCAGGAATAGAAAATTGAGATAATATTTTTAGTTTCTATTTGGAGATGAAAATTCAGAAAAAATTACAAACGCTATTTTGACTCTGAAGTATCGATAGTACCTCCTTAATGATGCAGAAAAGAATTTCAGGAGAATTCAAATTAAGTAATATTTTGATCCCTTACGGCTATCTTGACACACTAGATAAAATAACAATGGTGCGATATTCGATAACAGAACCCAATCGAATATAGAAAGATACGCTTGACATGATTGAGCCCCATCAACATCAATCGTTTAAGACTTCATTTACTACTTATTCAATTTTATTTTCATGTCTCCCTACCAACGCACTGTGTATTCTATATTCTGAACAAGATTATACCAAGTTGATCTTTATGTAAATTTACAAACATATCATCGGGTTGAAATGCCCAACAATTGTTAGTACTGAATGGTAATTCGTTGAGAGAAAAAGAAATAAATATTTATACGATGCGGAATTCCGGTATGATCAAGGCCAATGAAAATATATTCGACATGCAATGTATACCTGACGTACATTTGTCTAGAGTTTTGGACGTATAAAAGGACAGTAATGACACATCAATCTGTTCAGTTGAGTTGATGTTAAATTTCATCTGTACGAGGAATTCCATGAAAATTCCATGGTAGCCGCTCTTCAAAATTTTCAGTAAATCAGTTGAATAAATATCACTCGCTAGTTAATATATCTAAAAATTGAATTAAAAAAATCAACATGTGATCTGGCCAGAAGGAGGAGTTTATTTACATAATAGCGTTTGATTACATTTTCAACTACTCTATGTTAATCAAACAAAATCAACGAGTGTTCCATATATAATCAACGCAATGATCCTCTCTATCTCCATAAATAATCACGATGATAAATATGCGAGGATTCCATTTCTATAATATTTTCACTTTATTTGGAAGGTTAATATATGCCCCATTAATGACATGAAATTGAAAGCCGAGTTTACTGACAATACCCGAACGTACATGAGTTATTTGACCATTAAGAGATTGGCATCAGCCCCTACCATGGCCTACGTATGGGTGGCGGCAATGTGACATCTAATATAATAACTCCAAATAGATCGAATGTCAGGTACTTTGTATCGAAAATTTTCTCCATTAGTTCTAATGAATAAAGTAAACTGAGAAGTTCATGATACCGCTCTTACACGGCCTATCATTCCTTCATTATACTCAAACGCAATATTTCCAATACAACACTCATTAACTTGTCGCTGCTTATTGTGAATTGAACCGATAATGCTGCATCAACATTTGAGTTGGAATCGAAAGATTATTCTATTAAACGTAGAATTCAATCGTGAAAGTTGAAATTGTAATTTTTCTATGAATTTATGAATTCATTCTTCGATGGAAGCAAGTGTGTGATAACGAGTATTAAATATTCTTCCCGATTCATTCGGGATCAAAATCGGCAGCCCGTGAAAATTCGCTACCTCTGTCATATGAAATCGTGAACAAGTGAAATTTATGAGTGAAGACTATTAAAATATAGACGTGTTATCTTGTCATCATACTGTGGCGGCTATAGATGCAATTCAGCAGTTTGGATGAACAGAAACAAGGAGAAAATACCTGTTATCAAGAACAGCACAAAAACTTCATCGCGCATTTGAACAACTGTGGGGAAATAGGCTTTTATCATAGATAATTCCTTGACCGAATGATAATCTCAGGAATCCACGACGCAGTATTCCTCGTTGATTCATTGGAGACGTGACTTTCCCTTCCTTAAATTGAACATAGAAGTGTAGTTCGACATTCAAGTCAAGAAGAAAAATTTTGTCTCCCTACAAATTATTTCTTCAGGATCTCAGAATGATGCGATTTTCAGTAATGCTCATCATATTTCCTTTCATATTCCAAAGTGTCGTTTCTTACAACTTCTTGAGAGAACTCATTTCTCCACGGAATCCAGTTCTACATCGAACGAGAAGATTGGATTCATCGAGAAAAATGGGTGAATTTGGTATCCTTGATTTTGTGAGTGTTATTTTCAAAATTTTTCGACTCAATATTATCTGTTCCATTTATGTATGTCAAATTATGACATGGCATCGATATTCCACATCTTCCTTACGATTCAATTATTGTAAAGAGACCAAGGATAAGTAAGAGTAATTTATGCATTCCATCGCTTCCAATTCCATAACTTATAATTATTGTTATTGAGTATTATCGTTATACAATGATCAGAGGGCGTATGATAATGTGTCATATGTCGTGTGATATCAAACACAATGTCATTCATACTGGAACAGGAGAATCAGTTCAATAGTCCAATATCAATGATATCGTTTAAGGTGGGACTTGTTGAGAGTTACGGCTACCCTGCTGAAGAGCATTACTTAACTACTCAAGACGGTTATAAATTGGTCATTCATCGGATTCCGGGTAGTGCGATAAGTCCACCGAAGATAGGAAAGCCTGTAATACTATTACAACATGGAGTTCTTGGTTCTTCAGATTCATGGGTATTAATGGGGGCCAAAAAAGATCTCGGTAAGTTGAAGAAATAGTCAAATATTCCTCTTTTCAATCTCATCAGTATCATTGACCTTTCTAAAATTCGCCAGAAAAATAATATCAAAGCTAAACAATTTGAAGGAAAATTTACATAAGCATGCATAACATATTGGGTTGGTGAAGAATATGTAAATATTGACTTTGAATTTTATCTCACAACTTCGTGGTTTGGGTAAAGAAAAAAAAAACTTTACAACAAAGTATATAAATTTATATACCAAGACTGTTCAAGGTGAACGAGTCGTTGACATTGCGCACTTCATATGAAAGCCTGCATTATTTAATCGCAATTGCAAGTGCAACACAACCTTGAAATAATTTCTTTCTTATTCTCATTTATCTTCAGCATTCATTCTGGTTGACAAGGGCTATGACGTTTGGGCAGGTAACATGCGGGGCAATAGTTATTGCCGCTCCCATGCAACACTATCAACGGCGGATGCCAAATTCTGGAATTTCAGGTTATTATCAATAAAAAATATTCGTGTAATAAATATACCGTGTTACTTGATTCATAGAATTCATCAATACCTTATACTCAGAAATTGAACCAAATTTTTCTCCTCCCCCACAGCTATCATGAAATCGGATTTTATGATTTACCAGCAGTAATAGACTACACCTTGGGAAAAACTGGACAAAAGGATTTAACCTATATAGGTCACTCGATGGGTACAACTGTGAATTTTGTACTTCTCTCAACCAAACCTGAGTACAACGACAAAGTAAAACTGTCGATAAATCTTGCACCAATCGCTCTCTGGGAAGTTTTACCTAGCGATTTTCTGTGGGATATGTTGATAAGTTATGCGGATATTATAGAGGTAAAATTTTGGTATAATTCATGAGTATTTATATACGAGAAACGAAGCAGTTTTTTCGAAATTGAATAATTTATGTCGAGTCTAATATTTTACAGGGCTAAAGTGGTCTATAGAAAATCAATCCTTGCTCAAATGTCACTAACATTCTACAGGAATGAAATTGTAGATGTCTAGTGTATATTGATTTTCTTGTTTTTCTAGATGTTCCTTAGAGACCTTGACATCCACGAAATATTTCCGCAAACTGATGATAATATCGAAACGGCTGTTGGAATATGTGGAGCTCATTCAATTGCGAATAGTTTTTGTGCTGCATCCGTGTTTGCCCTGGCTGGATCCAGTCCTGAACAATTAGACACGGTCAGTACCAAACTAAAAACTAATGATATACAAATATATGAATTTCTCAACTATTGAACACCATGTGTTTTGTCCAATAGACACTGCTGCCAAAAATGTTGAGTTATTTCCCAGCGGGCGGATCCCTTAAAACGATAATACATTATATACAAAATTTGAAACATGGTAAGAAACACAATTTGAAAAAGAGAAATGAAATGCTTCGACTCGCATGTGATATGGATATGGGATTTTCAGGTACCTTCAAAGAATACGATTATGGTTGCACAAGGAACTACAAAGTTTACGGATCGAGAGAATCACCATCATATAATCTGACGAAAATCACTGCACCTATGGTTCTAATACACTCTACCAATGACCCTCTTGTTCGACTAGAGGTAATAAGTCGATACATCAAGGTATCATTTATGACGTCCATAACCAGTCATACACTTACGTTTTCATATTTCTATTTTCAGAATGTTATTGTTCTGTCAAAGAAACTGCAGAATCTGATAAAAATCTATGAAGTACCGCACAAGGAATTTAATCATCTGGATTACATATGGGCGCGAGACGCCCGTGAACTCTTATACAATGAAATATTGAGCATACTCACAATGGAATGAAGATTGATTATGATGTGGAAAAATTGTAAATATAGAATTGGAAAAAATTCAATATTGTTATACTTGATATTGTCATTCATGCAAATACATATTCCCATAACAACTCACTAACACACAGGGAAATCAATTATCAATTATAGATGTACAACTGAATGATCAATCATCGCAAACTCGATAACGCATATTGAACAGTGCAATTATATGTGAGGTGATTTCAATGCAGCATCAACACGACTCTATATAATGTGATTTCTAACATTTACGTCACCCTCCTCGTCTTGTAATATTCATGGTATGAGTGAGAAAGATGTATTTGATCTCGATTGGAAATAAAATTGATACAACTATTCAATGCTCGGTATCATGAGCAACACGAGTGAGTCACTGCAAATAACCTTGTCATGATCTTCCGAAATGTTAACAATATCGAATAAGTGGGCCATTGACGTATACCCTTTACTCCACCTTGACCAATGCCAGTTATCCTTGCATTCTTTAATGAATGCAATAATTTGCGCGCGCGAACCTGTAATCACCTAATAAAAAACATGAGAAAATAGTGACAGTCGAGAATCGTGCTAATAGTTGTAGTATACACTTATGTTCAATGAGGTTTGAAATATTCTGTGTCAAAATGACTATATGAGCAAAAGGGGGAATAAACTTTTTTGTTTGAAAACAAAAGACTTCAAGAGAACGTTGTTGGTCCAGGTCTGACAGTGGGGAATGAATCATTTACAAAGGATTATTCCTTATCTCTTCATGAACCTCCGACTTGTGTCTCAGTCTTCTTCAACGATTTCACGAGGATAGTGGTCGATCCTCAGGAGCAGTGAAGATACCGGGCTAAAGATTGCGCGTTACACAATCAACAAGATATCGACACCTCAATTTTGTGAATTTTTTTCATAACAGGAACAAATATGCAGTTGTCATTGTTTTTTATCATCATTAGTTCTTTATGTCAAAGTGTTTTTACTTTCAATGCTTTGAAAGAATTTTTTTTTCCACGACATTTAACTTTACATCGAGTGAGGAAATCGGCCTTACCCAGAAGTATTCGCACACCT
Source organism: Meteorus sp. PSUC_FEM 10030008 (assembly GCA_018881525.1). Classification (NCBI taxonomy): domain Eukaryota; kingdom Metazoa; phylum Arthropoda; class Insecta; order Hymenoptera; family Braconidae; genus Meteorus; species Meteorus sp. PSUC_FEM 10030008. The sequence continues at coordinate 5,498 of JABMBR010004357.1, forward strand.
GTAACTTTCGATTTTGTGAGTTGTCTTGAATAATCAATATCTGAATTATTGTGAATGAATATTGGAGATGCAATTACGGGTTGGAATGAAGACGTTATTATTTCGACCATTGCTCATCTTCGATCAGTAATGAGTTATTCATTGAGTTTGATAAAAATATTTACAACATTTAAGATTGGACTCGCGGAAAGACAAGGTTACCCCGGGGAAGAGCACCGTCTGACTACTGAAGATGGATATAAATTGACAATTCATCGAATTCCGGGTAGTCCGAAATCCCCGCCCAAAGCAGGAAAGCCAATCGTGTTACTACAGCATGGATTTTTGTGTACATCGGATATTTGGGTTTTTATGGATGCAAAAAATAGCCTTGGTGAGTTGCAGGAAGGAATATTTAAAAGTCTTTCCTCTTCAGCCTGTTCAAGTATCATTGACCTTTAAAAATCCGAAAAATTTTATTGAGATTTTAAATGGCCCGGAAAAAAATTAGCATCATCATTAATACGCGAACTTGAAAAATAGCATGCGGAATGTTGGTTAATCTTCGAGATAGAAATTGAAAACATGATATATACTGGTGACAAAATTACTTCTCAATGTAAATTCCTCGGGTAAACCAGTTATATTATGCTAAGTGTCGATACAAAGTTCTATTACTAATTGGATGCCATAACTGAACCATTGATTTAATGCATATCAGATTCTTGATTCAAATATATTGTTTATCTGAAGACCCCAATTCCTTGTTTAGCGTTCATGATGGCAGATGAGGGATATGACGTTTGGTTGGGTAACGTACGAGGCAATAGTTACTGTCGATCCCATGAAAAATTTTCAACTTTGGATCCTGAATTTTGGAATTTCAGGTAAGTATATTGATTAGATCAGTTTAATTCAACGTTTTCAAGAGTTCATCTATTCTACTTCTCCTGGATTTGCAGTTTTCATCAGTTTGGACTTTATGATTTAGCCGCAATTATAGATTATTCTTTGAAAATGACAGGGGAAGGAAAAATTACTTATATTGGTCATTCTATGGGCACCACGATGAGTTACGTTCTGCTCTCAATGAGACCTTCATACAATGAGAAAATGAAACTTATCGTGAGCTTAGCGCCAGTTGCATTCTGGAAAGTTGGCCCACGTGGACTCGCTTACGATTTGTTACGAGCCAATTTCGACGCATTGAAAGTAATAACTTGATTGCTGCCAATAAAGTCGGAAATAATTGTTGAGTTGAAAAATTGCAATGAACTTTTTCAGTTGTTTCTCATCGCGAATGGTATCCACGACGTTCTACCACTAACAGATAACATGGTGAAGCTCTCCCATGATATATGTGCCAGTAATATTATTACCCAGTCGGCATGTGCCGCATTCATGTTCATTTTTGTTGGCTCAAATCCTGACAAGTTCAATATCGTATGTATCATAATTCGACATAATCGTAACTGTACTTTCATATTGACGTGTACTTGAGTGTTGCACAGACTTTAGTACCACACTTATTAAGCCAATTTCCCGCTGGAGCATCTATTCAAACGATGGACCACTTCAAACAGAATTCAGATATGGGTGAATACCATACCATAAATATCAAACATGTTCAGAATGTTTGACCATTGAAAAATTTTGATTTTAGGTTCATTCCAGCAATACGACTATGGTTGTGCAAAGAACCGCAGGAGATGTATCAAAAAGAAACGTATGCAGTATAATGTAGAAAAGATAACTTCACCTGTAGCACTGTTCTATTCCGGAAACGATCCACTCGTCAGGGAAGAGGTATTCATAGCGATAACTGTGACATGAATTGTGTGAAAACAATAGTAAATATTAATTCGTTTTAAGAATGTCCTGGAGCTTATGAACAGCCTACCGAATGTCGTGAAATTGTACAAAATACTCGACAACAATTACACACATGGTGATTACATGTGGGCCCGAGACGTCAGAGTTCAATTGAACGAGAAAATTTTAGAAATAATATCATTGCATTGACATGTGGACAAAGCAGTTGTAAATATTATCTTCCATCATTTTGTAAATATCTTACATTTACTCGTAGTTGCATTACCCAGTGTTAATTGTCATTTACAATACGGCTAGAGAGTCATATATAAATATAACCTTATTGGTAATGATCAATGTTTATTGATGATGCGCTAAAGTCGATTCATCGTATATTGGACATGAATCAATCTGTTGATACACTAGTGTCGCGAATGAGTACGTGTTCTCCAACAAAAACTACATCATTCTTGAACAATGAATAAAATTGTGATACTCTTGCTTCTCAATGGTCATCAGGGAAGACCTTCTGTGCATTCGGATATTTTTTATCATACATTGCAACATATTCCTTTTTACGTTTTTCACGGAGAGCGAAATATTTTGGATACATATCCTTTTCCGTTGGGTGCCAATAATCTAATACCCAATCTGGTGGGATAACTTCTCTCTCAAATGCACATCCACCAACGGATTCCGGGAAATATAACGGTGCTGGATGGAGATATTTGAAGAGTTCATCTTCACCTTCTTGCAACAGTTTTTTAGCTAATCGCAGGTCCTTTATATCCTTGTTCGCGTCGAAAAGTGCTCTTGTTCTAACTGCCTCTGTTCTGAAAAGGAATGAAAAATACGATCAACATCTTCGAATGGTCCTAAAGGTGAACTATTATCTGACGACATTCAATAAAGAGTGCGTGTTATTAGCTATTGTTCACTAGTACGACCTATAATTGAGAAAATTGGTATAATATGCTTCGTAATTGCGTAAAATTCTCTTATAAAGGCTACAGACTCTTCTCGCATGGGTTACTAATCCTGATGGCACAGGCGATCCCATTTTCGTGCCGTTGTTATTTTATGATGGTCTGATGTTATAATTCAACTATCCAAAAAATTATGCCTGTTATTATATAAATCAATCATGAATCGCATCGGGTCTGAAGGAAGGAATGTTCATCTGGAATAAAGTAATCACTAGATGGCTGTACTGAAGACTTTCGCAACGTTAGAGGAATCAATGTATAATTCTGAGTCAGGTAAAATAGATTCCTGCTGAAGCTTAAGGTAATCGAACTATATATGTGAACAGGACTATTCCTTCGATGATCCATCACATTAATGGAAGTTCCATGAATTTATCGGACCTCTTATGATCGACTATAATTAGAGCCGATCGCATCATCCATGATCCTGTAAACATCAGTCATTAGGCCTAAAGAATGCGAAGCTATAGTTGTTTTCAAGTCATTTTCATGTTCCAATTATAACCATAGTGTCATGATTCATAAATCTCCAAATCTCATATTCAATAATGCTCCATGAAGGTGAAAGCAGAAAAATATATTTATCAAACCGTATAAATATCCAGAATATTAATTGGGCATCAAAATGACATTTAATATGTAGGAAATACAAATAGATCTGTTATCCGTTTGAATAACGCGCCTAAACGGTGTGAAGTGTGTTGATATCCGTCGCGCGACAATCACGGCTAAGCACTAAAAAATTTTCCTTTCTCGTCAGACACACCAGTTTACACTCTGTAGCACGCATATGCACAATCAGTACCAGAAATGCGAAGCTGCAAAAATGGCGGATGAGCAGGTGAGTTAGTGGATGGAAATAACAAATCGGACATCGAATATGCATAAGGAAATAGATGATAAATGATGATGGTAGTTTGTGTAATAACTAGAAGATTATTGAATTTATAAGAGCAGTGCATTTATGTTAATGAAATGAATTATTTTGTCGCGCGAAATTGATTTCGGCGTAACCTTTGGATTCGCCTGCCGGATGTAATTGCACATATACCATGACTGAATGTCCCTTAGATAGCTGAATGACAACAATCAAAACATTCGATAATATTTTTTCCATGGATAATAAGGAGATTAATATCAAACTTTCAACCGATGCATCACAATTAGTATAAAATAATACTGATAATTTGAGTTTTAGAATAATTGGTATTTGACGGCGTTTGACAATTTTTATTTGTAAATAATGATACAAAGAACAAAAACATTCTAGTTGTTATTTATCAATTGAATTTATAAAACATCCACGTGATTAATTGATATATGGCAGTTCATCATTTCGTATGAATATTTATTAAGTGACGATTTCATCAATTAAAATAGAACTTTTTATCCCAACTTGCATAAGTATTCGGAATTCGAGAATGGCATATGTACAATGTTTCTATGTGTGTGTCTTGTTGTCATCACAGATATCTGCGTGAAATAATTCGATAGAATTTTAATTATTTTTTTGTGTTGCATGTTCGTCATTTGATTCGAAAAATATTCCGAAACGATTAGTTGTGACACAATCTGTCTCGATTGTCATTGACGAAATAATGTTGTTATTTGAATGACAGCGGTGTCACTTCTCATGATGAAACTGTTATCCTCTCCAGCAATATCATTTATAACCTCCAATCGTTAATTCTTTTCGTACCTAAACATATAACAGATAATGCAACTCATATATTAGTATATTTATTCATGATACTGTTGTCAGATAATCATCGGTTTATTCATATCAACATTGCGTTGACATAAGAACTACTCACAAAAGTATCTTTATCAAGGAAAAAGTCTATATACTGAGTCGATGTTGGATAAAATCTATTTAATTTCATCGACCGATCCAAATTCATACAGATAAATGATTATACCAAATAATTTTTCTCACTAAAGTTATTAATAGAAGGATTCAATATGAACATGTATCGAATACAGGAAGTACAGCAGCTGGAGTTGCTGTGCAAACAGTTGTATGAGTCTCAGGACTCGGCGCACAGAGCAGAAGCTGAAAAGGCGCTCGTTGGTTTCCAAAATGCACCTGATACACTCACCAAATGTCAATTGTTGCTGGATCGAGGCGATTCAGCTTATGCTCAATTATTGGCAGCTACTACGTTGACAAAATTGGTGTCAAGATCTGTTCAAGGATTAAGTCTCCAACAAAGACTTGACATAAGTAAGTGTTCTCAAGAAACGTTACGATCATAAATTTTACTTTTCAATATTCACACAAATACATATCATATGCTAAAAATCCATTCTATTGAATTAACCCAGGAAATTATGTTCTCAATTACTTGGCGACAAGACCAAAATTACCGAATTTTGTTATACAAGCTTTGGTAACATTATTTGCAAGAATATCAAAACTCGGATGGTTCGACTCTGACAAAGATGAATACGTATTCAGGAATGTTGTTGGAGATATCACTAAATTTTTGCAGGTATATTAATGAAGTTGTATGTATTTCTGTATATCAATCAACTGTCATAAAGTCAACTACTCTGTTTTATCAATCTGAATAGGGCTCAGTGGAGCATTGCATGATAGGCGTTCAATTACTTTCCCAACTCACGTGTGAAATGAACCAAATCTCTGAGGCGGATGCAAACAGATCATTAACAAAGCATAGGAAAATTGCCAGTAGTTTCAGAGACACGCAACTTTTTGAGATATTCCGACTCTCATGTTCACTGCTGGGTACAGCTCGAGAAAATTGTAAAAGTTTGAATTTCAATGATGAATCCCAGGTGAATTGATATCAATGCTTTGATAAGTTAACATAAGACTTTTATCCAAGGAAATAATGATCACATATCATTTCATTTTCTGTCCAGCACGGCCTCATGACGCAGCTTCTACGGTTGGCGCGAAATTGTCTCACATTTGATTTTATCGGAACCGCGACTGACGAAAGTTCAGACGATTTGTGTACAGTACAAATCCCAACTAGTTGGAGACCAGCATTCCTAGATTTTACTACACTCAAATTATATTTCGATTTATATCACAGCCTACCCAATACTCTATCATCATTGGCATTATCATGTTTAGTTCAACTCTCATCAGTACGACGCAGTTTATTTTCTAACACTGAAAGAGCCAAATTTTTAACACATTTAGTTAATGGTGTGAAGCACATACTACAAAATCCCCAGGGTTTGAGTGATCCTGGAAACTATCATGAGTTTTGTCGATTGTTAGCGCGATTAAAAAGTAATTATCAACTTGGTGAATTAGTAATGGTTGATAATTATCCAGAGGCTATACAATTAATTGCCAAATTCACCGTACAGAGTTTACAAATGTGGCAATTCGCACCAAATAGCGTACACTATCTTTTAAGTTTGTGGCAGAGAATGGTGGCGTCAGTGCCATATGTGAAAGCAACCGAACCACATTTATTAGAGACATATACACCAGAAATTTCTAATGCCTACATTACGTCACGTTTGGAATCAGTGGCTGTTGTTGTGCGTGAAGGTTTAGAAGATCCATTAGATGATCTCGGAATGGTACAACAGCAACTTGAACAATTATCTGTGATTGGACGGTGTCAATACCAAAAAACTTGTTCATTATTGGTACAACTATTTGATCAATCAGCGTCAGCGTATCAAGAGTTATTAACACAAACAGCTAGCCCAACGCAACAAATCGAAATGACTATTCAAGAAGGTCAATTAACCTGGCTGGTTTACATTATTGGTAGTGCCATCGGGGGTCGAGTTTCATTTAATAGCAATGAAGAACACGATGCGATGGATGGAGAACTAGTTTGCAGGGTACTTCAATTAATGAATCTCACTGATTCTGGTCTCGCGCAAGGTGGCTGTGAAAAACTCGAATTAGCCATGCTGAGTTTCTTCGATCAATTTCGCAAGATATATGTCGGTGATCAGATTCAGAAAAATTCAAAAGTGTATCGAAGGCTTTCTGAAGTTTTGGGACTGAACGATGAAGCTATGGTGCTCAGCGTTTTCATACGGAAAATGTCAGTGAAGAATTTCATCACCTACTATCCGGACCACTATGTGAAGCATAAATTTTTTATAAACATTTTTTTCTCTCTTTCCAGAATAACAAACCTCAAATACTGGGGACGCAGAGAACAAATTATATCCAAAACGCTTCAACTCCTCACTGATTTATCTGTGGGGTACAGTTGTGTTCGAAAACTTGTCAAGCTGGAAGAAGTACAATTTATGTTGAACAATCATACTGTATGTTTTTTCTCAGTTCCCTTTGTTTCACAACATACAATCGAAAAAGAAAAAGAAATAAAAAATGAATCAATTTCTTGATTGCAGAGTGAACATTTTCCATTCCTCGGCAACAGTGTTGCTGTAACCGAGATGCGTTGTAGATCTATGTTCTATACCTCTCTGGGACGACTACTTATGGTGGACTTGGGTGAAGACGAAGAGAGATTTCATACCTTCATGCTACCCCTCACAGGTATCATCGATTTTTTTCAACATCAGGCAACTGGAAAGCGAATAATGACTAAATATTAAATACTATTCATTGTCCGGAAACTATATATGTTCTTAGGTGCCCTGGAGAGTCTCGGTCAGTTGATGGGTGCAGCGGATACTCCGATGTTCGCTGCCGAAGAAGCGAAAAAAGCATTAATAGGGATCGCACGGGATTTACGTGGATTGGCTTATGCTTTCAATACGAAACCATCATACATGATGTTATTCGACTGGATGTATCCTTTTTTTCGTTTTCCAAGGAATCGTTTAGATGATAATTTTCTTCCGAATATCACCAAATTATTAACACCTTAATTTGCAATCAGATATCCGAATTACACACCAATTTTGTTACATGCTATCGAGTTGTGGCATCATGAACCTCAAGTCACCACGCCTGTTTTAAAATTATTTGCCGAATTAGTACAAAACCGAAGTCAACGATTACAGTTCGACGTGTCATCACCGAATGGTATATTACTGTTCCGTGAAGCAAGTAAAGTGATATGCAATTACGGGAATCATATACTGAATGTCGAAGTACCCAAGGATCAGATCTATCCTCTCAAACTTAAGGGAATAAGCATTTGCTTCAGTATGTTGAAAGCAGCATTGTGTGGTAGTTATGTAAATTTTGGAGTGTTCAGGTTGTATGGTGATGAGGCCTTAGATAATGCCCTCAACACGTTCGTTAAATTGCTCCTGAGTATACCTCAAAGTGATCTCTTGGTGAGTAAATATCGCATGGTGATTCATTTTGTAACGATTCATTAATTACAATTCGGGTTCTCTGTTCATCATTGCACTGAATGATATGAATAGTAATCAAACAACAAACCAATTTTTTCTTGCTGCTACAGGACTACCCTAAATTGTCAGCGACATATTACGTGCTGCTAGAGTGCCTGGCTCAAGATCATATGACATTTCTCTCCACATTGGAGCCCAGAGTTTTTCTATACATCCTATCGAGTATCAGCGAAGGCCTTACGGCACTAGGTGCGCTAAAAGACTCCTACACAGGTCTGTGCGGCTGATTTTAATTTATGAATAACTCTATATCCTCTGTGTCAATTTATCTCAAATGAATTCCGAAACAATTGTTTCGAGCACCTACAATTTTATTGGCTAATACCGAGACTATCCAATCGTTTTACGATTGTCCCGATTGAGGAAAGAATAGTGAAATGATGATATGTGCTTTCCTGCATTACCGCTTGGAATGTATCAAAAATGTTGCTCCATATCAATATTTAGATGCTATCACAGTAGGCAAAAATTTGATTCATATTCGCGGTCGTTCTGCACCGCTTTCCCTCTTTTTTAAATTCAATTAACAGACGTTAAGAGGATTTGGAGTCGCAAAAAAGTCTAGATCCCGAAATATTGACAAAATCTTTTATCAATCATCTATGATAATAATCTGGCTCACAAAAGCTTGTTTTCAATTGCCCACAAGCTTCCGGATTAGCTGAGATATTATATTTAAACGGTCATGATGACGGGTTTTCTAGCTTTTGCAATATCAGCCGCACACAACTGACTCATTACTTGATCATTAACATCGTAGAAATGACCACACTAGCGTAAGTTGTAACTCTTATACTAATTTACTAATGAAGAACAGCTTAATTGTGAAATTGTAGTTTAGACACCACATTTAGACACATCTGCGTTCATTACTGTAGATGTTCAGTGAACGTTTTCTTTCTCATGGTCCCCCGTTGATATACCGATGTGCACATCATTACTGTGGTTATTTGTTCATTGTTTTTTGGTTTTAATTTGATGTTCAATCGAAGATTTTCACACATGATATTCCCAAAAATAGTCATTAATCTCGTTCCAGATACTATGGTATGTACCGGCTGTTGTGCAACGCTGGATCACATTGTGACATATCTGTTCAAGCAGCTTTCACATAAAGGTATAAAAACTGAATGATCAATAATTATTCAGAGCATTTCCCACGATGGCATGTGCCATGAATATAAATAAATATATATTCCAGCCGGTGTTTATCCTGGAAAAAAAAATGCTACCGTCACAGCAGGAGGTGAACTTTTTTTGCAAGTGTTGAAGCAACATCCAGAGATCCTGCAGCAAATATTGAGCACTGTATTAAATGTGATAATGTTCGAAGATTGTAGAAACCAATGGAGCATGTCTAGACCACTCCTAGGTCTTATCCTGCTCAACGAAGAAGTACATAATGAAGATATTAAATCAATTGAGCTATGCAAATATTTTGTATGATTTGCTAATCATTTCATGTGTTCTGTTTCATGGGGCAGTATTTTGGTCAACTCCGAGAGAATATAATAAGAAGTCAACCCGTAGATAAGCAAGCAGTTATGGCGCAATGGTTTGAAAATTTGATGGATGGAATTGAACCAAATTTGCTTACAAAAAATAGAGATAGGCAAGCGTTAATCAAATTACTTCAATTGTGTGATGAAATATCACAACATTACAAATTAAAAATCATATCGAATACTTTTGTTATAGGTTCACGCAAAATCTATCGATGTTCAGAAGAGATATAAATGATTCCCTCAAAGGTCCGAGTATGTCTGCCAATTCAACGAGCGATATGATGACATCGTAGTGGTATCTGCATCATTACATCGTACCATGGTTCAAATTATAGTTTGACTCTACCTGCTGATAACAGATCGAATACCCACATACGTGCAAACCCATTCACGTGAAGGGGAGAGGGGAGAGGTGTATGTGTGGTGTATGAAATAATTGAAAAATCGATGGAAAAACAATTCTTATTTTATTTTTTTTTAACATTATTTTTTTCCATTTACAATTAAGACGAGTGATTCGAATTCGATGAGGTTTATGATCACACTTTTATTTAGCCACAAAGAGTGTAACATAAATATGGACTGCGGCCTTAAAAGCTGTTTGTGGCAAACGGGCGGTGGTGTAGAAGTATTGTGAATCCATGAAAAATAATGTAATGGCAAGGTAAAACAACTTACACAATTTCTTATCATCGGACATGCATACGTGAATTATGTGAATGATGTACATGAAGATATCATTAAATAATGTCACTTTAAGAGTCACATCAATCCTTATAGTGTTAATGTGAATCACAGAATTTTGGTATTTGTGAAAAAGATGCCCATCACTTTTCACTACAATGAAACGATAAATTGGTTATCGTACACTAAAACAGGAGTTACTGATATCGGCTGGAACTGGAGTTGGTACCTGATTCGAAGCCCGGAAACTCAGTCTATGATTCAAACTGACAATTTCTTTCCATTCATGAAATAACAGCAGAGTCGCACATAAAATGTTTCTCAATATGTGTGTGCAGATCTTCGTAATTTCCGGCTTCGAGAAATTTTCATAAGCCGATGCAGATCACAATCTTGAAATTTAATATTCAACGCTTTCAGTTCCACTTCTGTTGTGGTACCATTGGAAACGTGAGTGAAATAGACATTTCCTGAATTCCACAGATAAAAAACGAAGCCACTGCATCTATGCTTGAAAACGAACCATCATATTGTCATCAGTTACGTGTCAAATACATACGTTCTATGATCAACTAGTATGTTTGGTTATTTGTACTCTGCCTTCGTTCACAATTTATTTACACTACTACAGATTTGATATGAACCTTTTTTTTTCTTTTGCAATCCTCTCAATAATAGCCGCTGTTTCGTATAACATCTATATATTGCTTTTGTCATACTTTGATTTAGGGATATTCGTTCAAGCATGGAAGCGAGGTAACAATAATGTGTAGAGGCAAGTACTGACAATTTATTCATATCAATTTCATTCGGAATTTACAAATATTAACCATGTTGTCAGTATATCTACACATCGAAGTTCACAAAAGATGACAGTATTTATTCGACCATGACAAAAAATGTCTTGTACTTTATCACGAATTTTTCACATCCTCTTCTCCTCAAAAAAAGAATTACATTGTATAATCGATATTTGTTCGTGTTCAAACAAAGAGTACTCGTTGAAATTTTCAAGACATAGATATTTTGACTCCCGATCCAACATGTGTAGTTAAATTCATATGTGTCAAATTCATAATCGAGAATTCGGAATAATTTCTTTCGCTTTTCTCCTTTGTTATCTCCCCGGACGTGAATTTCTCTCAAATGCCGTAGCCATTGCATATATTGACTATCCCTAATAATTACCTCTATGAACGCGGGACTTATTGAATCTCAACATCTACAGGGTTGAGTATTTCGTATCAGCTGGGGCATAGTCAAACGCTATTTGTTCTTTATATCAACCAAAGACATTAGAATACAAAAATTGTATACTTAGTGGATTAGGGATATTGTTCTCTCCGTTGAAGAAAATAGAACACTTCCATTGTCATGCTGTTCCTTCTTCTTATTCAAATGAATTCTTTCATAATGATCAGTATATATATTGATTGGATGATATGAATCAGTCGAAAAACTTTCTGGTCCATTAACAAAATCGTAAACGTACAACAGTGCGCCAATTGAAAATAATGTGAGTTAATATCCTCAGAGATGTCACGACTTCATGAAATTTGGCGACAAATTATAGAAGCAACCGCTCGCCCTCTTTTTAATTCTGAAATGCACGGATGATACAGTGGAGAGCCATGATTCACGTGACGGACTGACTACAAAAACGCGAAAGAGCATGGATGTAACAAAAATTAATGTAAAAAGTAAAGTTCAACACAGTGATTTGATCAATAGTAAAACATTCCATCCCCCCATTCTTCGATGCAATTCATCTCATTCTGCTCTGGATCATATTTAGCGAGTGTTGATTATGAAAATGCCGAAACATGTGTGTGAATGTATGTGACATTTTGAATAAATCTCTCGAAATCTGATTTAATTTTTATAATATATTTATACATCATGAACCTCATCTAATGCGAATGAGTATTCTAAAACCAGAAAATAAACATCCTCTGCAACTACTAGACATTCATATCTGTGATTTTTGGTTTTTGTATCCACGAAAATAGTTTGAAGTTGATATTTGGAAAGATGTATAACATGATACACCTACTCGGCATCGTGGGGGTGTAACTCAGTGGTAGAGTGCCTGCTTCGCATGCTGGAAGTCCTGGGTTCAAATCCCAGCTCCTCCAAATGTTTTTTTTATTCCCTATCATATCTTTTCTACAAAGTTCTGGTCATAATGTATAGAAGTAATAGGCGATATTGTCGAAGAAATTCGCTATATCACTTATAGTATCATAAAACACACACATATTCGAATATGACGAATCAGAAATAACTTGATGATACTCGGCAGTGATTTGTCCTCTATTCTAATCGTCAGATATTTCACCATGAGGCAAGGCAATGAAGTTTATTATACTCAATTGTTGATACTATTAGTATTATTATTCGTGCTCTTATCATTATCAGTGGTCAGTGTGATATGCAGCGTCAACATCTCAAATTGGAAAATGGGACACCGCAATCACGTAGCGTCTTAATAACAATACTGAATCATCATCATTATAAAAGTAGCATCAAATGTTGCTCAAGAGAATGAACAATTTCAAAACTTCATAGTAGATTTTTCCCAAATATCGATGTTTCATTGTCGACGTATTTCCATTTTTCTGAATAGCCCTGTTCGTGATTCCGGCATGGAACTTTGATCGAACAAGTGCATATTCATATATTCTATCGACTGTCGTAAACTGATATTCACTTCCAAATAGTGGATGATGATGGTGCTGATGTCCTTAGAAATAAATTACTTTCTGTGAGGGAGATGTGCGACATTGTACTATGTCCGAAACAACCCGTATTGAATCGTACTTAGAAGGTTACAATTGATGAGGAAAGTAGTTCTAATAGAAGGAGTTTGGATGAGGAAGACACCGATACTGTATTCAATCCACGTCCATACAAATTCAGGATTAACTATTGGTTCAAATGAAATTTGTAACCTAAATTGCCCTGAGTTCAATTGAAATTGGTCGATTAGATTACAGAATTTGATGAACATTATAAAAAGCTAAACATGAAAAATGCCCTGGAAAGTGTTTCGAATGTCTGTAATCATCATTGTAATACTCTGAACATAGATTCAGACTCGATTCTTCGTGACATGTTGATATGGATGGAGTACATTCGCCAGAGTATTTCATACAAGTCAAACAACTATCTCAATAACAATTTTCAGTATCATACGAATTTTCACATCAGCTTGAGGTATAATATCCGTGTTCTCAAGTTTGCTGCATATAATCAATTGGAAGTGAATATCGAAGTGAACCAACCGAGGGAAGATATTGTCATCTCACTTGGACAGTTCTGATCAGGATCAACCTTATCAGAACACAATATGTGATGTAAATACTTCTGGGTACCCTCTTTTGCACCCCATATTATGATTTCATCTGGGTTGTCAGTTATTGAGTTCTAGTATGCCAACATCTATTCAAAAGAAGAAGAAATCGAGTTGAGAGTGGACAGAAATATAACAGAGACAATAGGATAACAAAATATACTTTTAAGGATCAAATATTCTAATCACGATGTCGTATAAGAAAATTCTTTCAGAGGTCCTTCTCGTTAATCAGGAAATATCAGTCTAAAGATGATCACTACACTCTCAAATCTGAAAACGATACACCTCTGATGATGTAGTCATCATCAATTGCTACATCTAAGATCAGTCGGTAACCAAATACATTCTCTATTTTATCGTTGATAGATGTTATAAATCAGTTTTACAATATATGATTCAAATTCACAATATTATGGAATTCGAAAAAGCAACGTCAGTTTTCATTTATATGAATGGTGTACATAAAATTGTTCGAATTATTTTAGAATTATATATACTGAAAAATGTTCCTGTACATTGAAAATATATTCATCTGTGCCGAGTAAGGGAGTAATTTCAAAACCAGAAGGAATAATTCGAATGGACAGTTATTGCGATTCATTGTGGAACATCACCTATTACTGCGCATAATGCCGTTATAATTGACAATATTATGGCAGTTTGTCAGTTAGTGATTTGTAATTATCTATTCATCACCCATTCAACTCGCAAATTTTGTATACAAATGAAATTCATTTCATTGATTAGATAGTGAGACGATTGACGATTCGTGCGAATAACCTATTTCATTTAGACCTGTGCCAATGTACATCAACAAGTGAATTTGGTATGACAATTGATCCGTATGTATCCTACATGTTTATGCAGTTGTGAGATGATCTGTATAGTGCAGCATATTCTGTAAAAAGTAAGTGAGATTCATTCAATGAAGTACATATCCCTTCATGTATATCTATTTATTGATATATTACTTTCCCAACCTACAAATTTTGCCGATCAGACTAGAATAACAGGTAAGAATATTTGATAATAACACGATTCCACATCAGTTATGATTTTCCATAGTGGTGACTTACGTATAATATTCGGCAATACGAATATCATTGTGTTCATACACCGCGCATTGCAACTTCTGCTTTAGTTATATTCTCTCTCGAATTTTCACAATGTGGTTAATACATCAACACTTCTCCAACTTACATCAATGTATTCATCTGCATACCGATTCTGTTCTATGGATATATAAGTTGCTTATCCAATGAGATTGTTTTTATCTATTTTATTTATTGACTTGAAGGTGAAGATGTGTACACAGATGTGCGTCCCGACCCATTGATAAGCACTTGAGCAGCAGGAGACATGGAAATTTCTAGCCCAGCCTAGTCACTCCTGCGGCACTAGTACTTAGGAACAGGACAGGATTTGTTTGTTTTCTTTTTATTTCTGTCTTACTCATTCGGCTCATATAATCCGCTCTCGTTTCTATTACTTTTCATCACATATGTTCTGGAGATTCACGAGGATTTGGGTGGGGGACTTTTTATAAGATAAATGGTAACGATGAAGGAGTGGTAACAGTAAAGGCTCTCATTGAACCGACCTCGGTCAGTCATTAAGAGCCGCCTACTTCTTATTCATTTCAGTAAGTTCCTTTTTCCGCTTTGTCCCCCTTTGCATTCAAAGCTAATATTTTCCACCTATAACATCATCATGATAATAATCGACACTGAAGTCGAAATTATTGAGTTGTACAAAATATCGTTACGGAAATTTATCTTCGCATTGCGATATTATTTGATTGATGCACAAATATTTATTTCTATTTTTCCACGACCATTACTTTCGATCTTATGATATATATTCGGTTTCCATCCTCCACGTACAGTCTGTTGTTTGTGACAATTTATCAGCAGTATGGGGATAGTTGAATGAGTCCCTCTGTTGTCGTTTTGCGTTGGTCATGCTCGAGAAATTCAAACTCTTCTTTTCATCTCTTTCGCCACGACCCTCTTCCTATCTACATATTCTCGAGTGAATAACAGAACATCAAGAAAAAAATTGTTTTGCATCACACAGTTATAATGCGGATAACATTCAGTACGAATATTTAATGAAACTCATCATACAATGAACAATACTTTTATACTATCGATACATAGCTGCAGTTGGAATAAATTGGAAGGTGCGGAAGATTATGAAAATGGACTGTCTCAGAGAATATACGAATAGCGCAGATTGTAACGTGGTTTGTATA
Organism: Meteorus sp. PSUC_FEM 10030008; assembly: GCA_018881525.1. Taxonomy (NCBI): domain Eukaryota; kingdom Metazoa; phylum Arthropoda; class Insecta; order Hymenoptera; family Braconidae; genus Meteorus; species Meteorus sp. PSUC_FEM 10030008. Next base: position 21,410 of record JABMBR010004357.1, read on the forward strand.
AACATGTATAGAAAGAGAGAATCGAAAGAGTGGAGAGGATGAAGACAAAGTGCGTACAGCAGAGACAGAACACCAATTAACACTAATTCTCGCTAATACGACTCTCCCTCTCACCCAGCTGCAAGGCAGACAGTCTGTTTCAATTGCCAAATGTGTGCTTCATCCATTTTTATTCAGTATATGTGAGATATTTTTTCGCAAGCATTCTATTATGCACTGAGTCCAAGAAAGTTTTCATCATACTCACAATTGTTTATAATGAAATAATAATCTGCCTCTTGCAGATAATGGCTCTTCGTTATACCGAGAATGAACCAATTCCTCTCGCGCTATTTCTCTTTCACAAGACATGTTCTGCTATCGTCAACGCGAGGTCAGGAAGTCAGCGAGATAACAACTCGTCAGATTGAAATACATACGTTTGGAAAAAGGATGAATTCCGAATAATAAAATGTCGATGGAACACTCATGTTCAGGAAATGTTACAAACATTCTGTCTCTTCCATCATATTACAAAAACATTCATGATGAATATGTAATTCAAATTATTCTGTCATCAGTTGTGGTCAGATGCACATATTCAGAATGACATCATGAATGATGTGATGTAAAACCGTCAGATAATCTTCGTTCAGTTCATCAAAATAAAGATGCGACACAAAAAATGAAATTGAATACGCACCTAAGTAAGCTATGAATTTCACCACTACTCTCTACAGCAATTGACTTTTCGAAAATGAAAAATTCAGGATTCTCACCGATAGAAGAATAAAATCCTGAGTAATGTAACAAATTGATATAGAATTAAAGAAAACTTAACGGACACATTATGTGTATATTGTGAACTTCCGAACAATTGCAGGAAATCTCACGACCTCTCTGAACTGCCAACGTGTGTTACCTTGATGTTTTGTCCACTTTTCAAATATGTCACGCGTCGTTATAGATTGAAACAATGAAAGAAAATAAATTGGGCAACGAATCGGATAAAGTCAAAAAATATAAATTCGATAACGTACAAATTCTTAGTTTAATGATGCATACGTTTTGGAGGACTCTAAATGTCATTAGTGGCGCATATAAATACACTGACATGTTTAATATATATAAATATATATGCTGCCAAGCTTATATGGAAAATGAAAACCCGGAGCTCCACTATATCATTGCCAAGAGAAGTGAGCAACTGAGTCGACGTTGAACGATGCAAGAATCGCGTCAGAATATTTTTTGTGGCGGGTGAAGGGAATAGGAAAAAAAAATGTGAAGAAAAAACGATAACGAAAATAAAGAAGATGTAGGAGAAGCAGAAAAGGAAGCAGTGCGTTGGAGGAGGGAGATGGTTTACTTGGTATGTTACTGTGCCGGCGCGTTAAAGAGATTCGGTCATGGTCGCAATGTTTCCAAGAGACGAATGGCCGGATGATGGAACCCGTCGAATGCTACAACACTAGACACCAACCCCTCTCTTTCTCTTCTTCTTCCTCTTGTTCCTTATTTCGTTTGCCCTCTCTTTATTCGTTATATTTATTCTTCGTTTCCTTAAATCGTTCCTGAATGTCATAATATATATGTGTTTGTAAAATAACTGTCTTTGAGTGAAACCAAACAGTGAAATGGAGAAAAAAAACACGAACAAAGAATAGAAAAAGCGCAGAAGTTTTATATAAACCAATATATGATGCTCACTACCCGACGACGGATCCACTACTGAATGATAAACTAGTCTTGATTGGCTTAATATAGTCTGGCGGGTACTCTAATTGGTTGCTCTCAGCCGCGCGGGAAATGATTGGTCAATTTAATCCTAGAACCCGCGATGTATTAAGCATTCAACCAGCGTTCATTCCCTATTAACTGTCAGCTCTTCTGCCACTCTCTCGGATCCTGTGGGCACGCAAACTATCATCGTCTTCCAACATTGATGACTGTCCTCAGTGATCATCATCGTCATCATCTTCATCATCATCATCATCATCACCACAACTGCCATCCTTGCCATCATCGTTTTCATGATAATCATGATGATAATCATCATCATGTCATTGACAAATAAACTGGCGGCACATAATCCACTTCTACCGTTCGACACTTACCCTGCAATGACCAATTCTTCATTCAGTTGTTATTTCATTGTTATTAACTTCTTTTTCTTCCTACCGCAACGTTTCAAATCAATTTACCAATTGAAATCAGTGTTGGTTATGACTCCCCGTTCTCGTTGAATGGTGAACGAACGTCGTGTCCATTTGACAATCATCCACATAGGTATGTTGTGAATTAACTTTATTCAACTTCACATGTACCAAATATAATTCAATCAACATGGTCAACATTTTATTTCACTCATTTCCATCGTATTTTTCTCCTTTCATTCTACATCATTATTCCATATATACAAATAATATTGCAAGTATATTTCATTACATTCGAAGATATATGCACCAACGCGTAAAGCAATTGTACCAAGGCGATGAATTTTAAACACTCGCCTACGGCACTACTACTTAGCACGGAAATACATTGTGTGATGAGCTACATGTTCTGAGAGTTATGTATTCTCACATAGAAGGCGAGTGTACAACATAATCAGGGTGACTAATAAGATAAAGTCAGAGTCAATGGTTTCCCTCATGAACTGTGAACTCCCATATATGATCACGATAGTGCAATTTCAAGATAAATAATGTTGATAAAGTGCAAGGTTCGATTTGAGAACGCATGAATGAGCGTTTATTATCATCGCCCATTATTGCGGTCACAAACCAAAACAAGATTCTTATTCTCCGCATTGATATAATGAGTGAGCAAATGACAAACGCGAGATCAATATCAATACATTTCCACATATTGAATTAATGGAACGCAAGGGTGAACAATACTCCATGAATTGGCGATTGTCTGCGGGTTAATAGTCCTCTTCTGGTACTGTTGTGCTACAAATTGACCAACAATAGTTATTTCTCGTTTAGTAGAACAGAGGGTCTTATTAATCTTGCGAACGTATAAATAAAAATTTCATCGACGTGGACAGCATTATATGTATATATTCTTGGACCCACTGGATTATGTGCACAATATACATAGGGAGTTGACGAAGACTTCTCTGTGATGCAGGAAGTTGTACAGCAAAAGATATGATGGTCACATATGCGGGTCCATTATATACCAAATTGTTGCGCCGTTTATCAATGCATCCTTGTCCTGCCGGTTTGGTCACGCCCTGGCTTGAAGTACTAGCTGCAAACTACACTTATCAAATCTATTCACTAACAATTTATAATTGTATAACGAAAATTAGTGAACATTAATGACAGACAATATTCCAATGCTTGATTATTTGAAAATCCATTTAATGATGGAAAAAGCAAAATGACTGAATTCAAATGAAACGCACAGAAAGAGGAACCCTATGATACATAACACTTCTTGAATATTTCCAATATCTATGGAAAATATTATTCACGTAAAGAAAATAATTCATCACCTTAGAGCGCTTCGTTATTTTGCAGTAATGTAAAATAATTCACTACGAAATATGCTATGAAATCTGTCACTGAAATTATGAACTTGCAACGTTTTTTCTCTGACCGATTCCACATTTTGTAGGGTATTCAGTTTATGAGCATGTGGCACTTAATGGAATGAAATGGTTGATCGTTACCACGTTATCATAGCCTCGAGGTCTTTTTCTCCTTTTTTTTTTTTTCTTCGAGTAATACAAAGCATTTACACATGTACAGGTGTTTTCGGGACGGTCACGTGTGCTAGCTACTGCTGAGACGTTCATATTGAAAGATATTAGTTCGATAACTCATTAGCCGCAAACAGTATATATGTGTACATACATCATAATTGGAAAAATATTTGTAACGACATTGATATTTCTATCTAATAGCATTCCCAAAATGAAAAATTGTTCCCATCTGTCTCTAATAATCAGAACTGACGATATTATGTTATGAAAACATCAGCAACATGAAAGTTTAAAATGGACGAATTTGCATTTTCCGTAAGTAAGGACAACGTAATGAAAATGCTTCATCTACTTCATTAAGAAAAAAAATTTGTGCATCATGATTGGGGTTTACGGTCATCTAACGACATTGAGCTGCTGACCACGTTCTATCGCTGTGAATAAAGAGGGGACTTCGCTGTTCTCCACAGAGTTTATTAAATTGGATAGAATGTGGTGCGTAGGTCTGCATGGCCGGATATACGAAGAATGAATCTCATCCAGCAGGCGGAAGTTCGAATTAATTCAAACTCGCATGGTCCTCGCGTGGACAAACTGAGAGATCCTCTCTTTCATCCACCATCATCAGTACATTTTTCTTCCATCTTTCGAGATCAAGTCATGAGACCTAATTATAGTTAGGTGAAAATATCACAATGAAAAAAATTATGTGTTCATACACTGATAGAAAAAATAACTTGATTCAAGAAAACTTGTTTCTTCAAAATTCCATTCTTGTTTCAAACTATTCAATTTTCTCTATTCGGGAAATTATTCTTCTCTTCAGCGAAGCACTCAATTGTTTTCAATCAAAATGGACATTTTTTTCAGCCAAGAATTTCATTCTCTTGGGTTTCTTTTCTTTAATTAGGTTTCTCATTATTAATGCCATTGAATATCTGTGCACTCCTTCCATAAGATCAC
>JABMBR010004358.1:0-26069 GCA_018881525.1 Meteorus sp. PSUC_FEM 10030008
ATATATATATAACTGCGAGCATGAAGGTGACACGCGTATATTGAAAGTCGGCCTGGAAAAAGAGACAAGTAAACACGAGAACAAGAAATAACTGCCGTGTGAACGCCGCACGACTAGTTTCGATTTGTTTGGTGAAATAGTTTGACTGTGTTGCATAATTCACCGTGCAAACTCTGACTTTGTTTGCTTTGTTGAAGTTAGAATAAAGAGAAAATAGAAGAAAAAAAAAATAATAACGGGGAATTGAGAATGGTGATAAAGATGAACATATGATGACCGATATGAACGGAGTAGGAAGAACATCAGAACAAATATTCGTTGAAAAATAAGAGAATTACGACTACGACATAAATTTGCTTAGTTCATAGACAATATCACAGTTTTTTATCATGAAATACAAACAGTGACTAAGTTCGTGTTTTTTTTTCTTACTCAAATAATAATAACAAATGTTTCAGACTTTTATTCTTTATTGTTCCACTTTTCAGAGTATAATTGGGATGGAGAAAATAATATGAAGATCACACGTATTTTTATTTTAATGAGTTCAAATTTTTGTTTTCTCTGTATGAAAAAGTTATTTGATCAATTATTACACCATGAACAAGAAAATCACGATGACATGGATGAGTTGAAATTTTTTTACTTCTCACAGTTGAATATTCATGTTGACTACTTAATGTAACAGTTGCAAAATTCGTCAAGAAACAAAATTAGCAGTTCATTATGAATAGCCAGAAGACAAAAAGAATAAATGAATAAAACAAATGAATGAGGTAACGTTCCTAAATAATTCTTCACAATGAAGATCCAAGAATGAGAAATTGGTATTAGCGAGTTGCTAAAATCCACAGGAGTCTGTGAATTCCAAAAATTTATTCACAAACCCGTCAGCGAGGTATATACACCGTCATATACATTCACAGATTGGTTTTGCGAATAATATAAACAGAAAATATGAAAATAATGATCGTTATTGCGGTCGGTCCAGATATAACAGGCAAATTGGCTCAACTCCCACGCACAATATCTCAAAATCCCTCACTTTTCATTGTTAAAAAATAAACGAAAATTTCATGTAACCTAAACGAGTGAGAGTCGGTGGAAACGAATAAGATTGTGAGAGGGAGAGAGAAAGGGTGAAAGAGTGAAGAAAAAAAGATGAGGTTGTGCTTATAACGAGCCCTTTGTATATACATACAAACACCATATCGTTCTTGGCGTCGTTATATATTGCGTTACGCTTACGCGTATGTAATTGCGAGCATCCAACGAGAGTCCACGAAAGCGTTTGATTTATGTCTTCATAAGCGATGTGTGGAACACCGCGTGGGCTGCTACGTAGATACATACATGTATATATGTGTACATATGAGATTGTATTATACTCCAAACCAAAACGGATATGTGAAGGCAAAATGTGTTGTGCGGTAGATGTCGGTATAATGATCGACGTTATAAACAAATCGATCATGAAATCATGTTCAGATAAATGCGAATATGTTTTTAGACGAGTGAGATGTAAATGTGTTGGAGGAATTCGCTTGTTGAATAGAATTTGAAGATCGGGAGTCATCAGGAAAGATTCGGAATTTTATGTGGAAAATTGGGGAGGGTGCTTGGGAATAAATAGGAAATTTTGGTTATTTTTGGTACCAGTGGATCAAAATGGAGTTTTTCAATACTTTCTTGTCATTGGTTGAATATAATCCGGTCATATTCTATAGAATTAGTATTAAAGAAATTTTTTTAGATCAATTCTGACATGAGAATAAGAACAATCCATCAAAGAATATTCACCACTGAATGTTTCATGTTCAGTTCCACTCGCCGCTCAATCCAGATCACAAAAAAAAAACCATTAACTTCACTCGAGCTCTCATTAAATTCTTTAAACATTTATTATAATCATTATGGTTACAAACTATTAGTAACAAAATCGTGAATCATGGATCATTGGATATGCAGATAGAGGGATAGGTTGTTACATACAAAAATGGTTTTTCAACGATCATGACAACGGACTCGACCTGTCTCGTCACGTAGATGAGCAGGAGCAGAATATTGTAGCCCACCTTCTACTTCCTACCCCGAGGGGCATCTGAGCATGCGGATCATCAAGGTGGGTTGGTGGAGGTGAGAGGTTAGGCAAACACCGAGGGGTCTTATCTGATGGCCCGTCGGCGGCGCCGAGGCCCTGGCGTGCAAGAGCAAGAGAGAAAAAGTGACTGAGCCCACTCGATGCGCGCCCCCTACCGTCACTGCACTACTCCATTCTCCACCCTGTTGAAAAGGAGAAGAAAAAATAAACATTTTTTTTTTTCTTCCTCTCGTTCTTCATTCTCTTCCAACCGAGAATAAAAATATTTATATATTCAACGATTTTCATATGAAGACAGCGACCTGTTCTTCAATCCACTCGGACATATATATAATGCCAGACATTTTACTTAACACCATACAAAACGATATAGAATAAATTAAATCACAGTGAATGCATGATAAATATAATAAATATTTCTCTTTTTTTCCCCTCGTCATGTGAATTTATTTTGATTTTTGCGTGTGTTCGAATTATCGACTGTTATTAATGATTGATGATAAATGTTTGGAGTATGGAATACTTTATTTGTGCTTATGGTGTATGAGTGGGTTAAAGAGAGATGGAAAAAAATCAGTTGACGACATTCATGATCGCGCTCTCACGCAGACTTCTGTCAGATCGTCAATGGACAATGGTTCATTAGAGTATTGTCGATGCACAATATCACACAATTAGCTGATGTGTGGTATGGTGTTACATACTGTATATATTTGTGTATGTGTTTATGAGTGTATGTGAGTGTTCAAATATACTCACACGTATACATAGGGTTACGATGGCGGGTGGAACACTCAAAAGGCTACAAGCGCACACCGATCGTTTCGCTCTGTCGATCAATATGCGATCGATGCGTTTCGATTTATCCTGCACATCATTGACATACACTTTATACCTTATTACAAATACATAAATGAATAAGGATATGTATATATATATAAGAAGGTATATTGTTGAGTTATCGTGTTGATTGTTAAATACAACATTAAATCCATTGATCGATCAGAAATGTTCCAATGATATTCAATTAATAATAAACACGTCTGTGTTATATAAGAAATTTCTTCTTTACATTCTGGTTTTTGTCTGGGGAGAATAAAATTGAGAGATTGGAATTTAGAAAATCACTTCGGTGTGTCTACATTGGAAATATCAAATTGATAATGAGGTGGGGTAGAAATGAAAGAGCGTGAATATTCACTGATGAGTTGTGAAATTTTTATTTTCATTGCGGAATATAGCGAAGATTTTTTTTTTTTTCATTATTCAGATTTGAATCAATTCGACTCCAGTTCACTGATGTATTGATGTAGTGCCCTTTGGTTGAGTAATTAAAATTAATATAAAATTGAGGATATGAAGAAGAAATGTAGAAAGAATTGCAAGGAGAATTTCAACAGGAACTTCATCCGAATTCTCATCAATTTTTTCCTAAATTGAAGTATCGACAATTAAATCAGTTAAATTCTAGAATTTTTTCGACAATGCGTACGTAACTCGATTGAAATTATGTGATCAAGATATATTCGTGTACGTTCAAGTGAAAAAGATTGTGAGAGAGAGGGGGAAAGCTAGAGGGAGTGAAAGATGAAAAAAGAGTATATGGGCGCACACAAGAGTAGAAATTCCACTGGGAGAACTATGGGGACGTTATACAACGTTGCGCGTTATCTACTTCACAGCAAAGGTAGTTTATACATACACATAAATATATCTATATATATAGGTGCAAGCTATATCCAACCTTTTATTCTTGAACGCTTCTCTCTTCCGTCACGACAAAATCTCGCGCGCTAATGAAAATTCCGGTAAAAGCGTATGTGTATATAAAGAAAGAGAATGAGCGAGTGCGAGAGGTGGATCTCAGGGATGGAATGCGGTCCAATTAGAGGACGCATCAAGTGTGCCCTCATGTTTTCTCCCTTGCTCATTTGTATTTTTTCAACTCTTCATCTCACTCTCTCTCACCTGCTTTCTCAACACATATTCAAGGAGATTCCGAGAGTGAGAATTGGTTTATTATACGTCGAATCCAGAGATATGAGAACACACCTAGCGGCAATATAAATCGTTACTTTGAATTCTTTTCTTTGTGTTCATTTTAGTTTCTTTCTTTGTGATCATTTCATGAATATTATTTTTCATGACATTGAACGGGGACTTTAATTCACCAAAGAATCAATCCGATATTGATTAATTAACTCACCCTGCATCGACGTCTAATTGCGCGTTTAATTATTGCGTTGCATCAATGTCGTCAATCTGGCGCCACGTCCATTTCATTCAGACTCGTTCAATATTTTTTTAATTACATATTTTACTAAATTTTTTTTTTCTCCACTTCCTTAATATTATTTGAAGGATGTGACTGCATTAGTGTCATGTCCGTGTTACAACGTCATTGTCCATTTATAATTCATACCGCCACTTCCGGTTTTTAAAAAGGTTCTCTTGATTATTCATTAAATGAAAAATTGCAGGCAAAACTTTTATTTCATTTTTCTCCATTCGCATTTTTATATTTTTGTATCGACCATTTTTTTTTTCTTTTACATCTTTTCAATTTTATTGCGTTTCTTTATAGTGATGTTGGTTCACTAGAGTTATAGAGATGAGAGTATAAATGCAAACGCAAAGAAGAATAAGATGAGGAGGAGGAACATGATGATGAAGAAGCGAATGAGAAGAAAAAGGCGCGGGGGAAATAAAAAAAATACAGAGATAAAAGTGGCAGTGATGCTTATGCTGCTACTGTATATGAATCCAATACGTGAGAGGAAGAGCGCGCGCGCGGCGTTCGTTTGAATTATGCGTAGATAGGAAGGCCTTGGTATTGTCCGACGCGATCAACAGGGCGAGTCACGGTTTTTGTACACGGACCAAACATTCTCTGTTCAATCCATACGTTCTTATATATAAATATCATACACGAACAGACACACGATTACCTGCGTCTTGCAGCAGCTCTTAATAGTATTGAAATTGCTAGTTATAGCCACATAATCGAGTTATAACTTTTGCTCTTCAACCCTCATCTTCCACTAATTCATCACTGTCTGTACATATTTTCCCATTGCAATACGTGATTGAGATTTCAATAGCAAGCAATGAATATAATTTTGTATAAATTGAAATTAGAGTATGGATTATTTAATATGAAATCCAATATGCGAACCTCATGATTCATCACTACTTTAATTGGATGGTGAAATGGCTTTTTGTATTTTGCGCAATCACAAATTGTGTTTATAAAATCACGAAAATTTTTTTCAGACGACTGATTGAACAATTCTAAAACTATTTCGCAAAGCCATCAAAAATTCATCACATTAATGTAAAAAAATAAAAAAAAAATGTCCTCGCAAAATTTCGTCTAAAAATGTTAATTGAGATTATGAACTTACTTTGTGCAATATTATCCCGTTGGTCAGTGTGTTGTGCCTTCTCCCCGCACTCACTAACGGGCATATCCGCCTTGAAATAAAATCGCCGATAGTATCTCTTCTCAATGAACTCTCCCACGCCTATGGGGCCCATCGTCCGGGGCCAGCTCATCGTCTTGTGCCGCGAAGAAGAAACTTGGCGGCCCGCCAACAGTATATGTGTATATATGAGAATCTACACACATTTATAAATATAAATACATATATAGTTAGGTGTATAGTGTTCATCTCAGTGTTGTTGTTATAGACAGTGCGCGCGAGGCGGCGTTGGTGGGTATAAGGCCTCCTTCCACCTCCACAGTATCGCACACCGGCTTATACGTTTTCTATATAGTTCTATACCCGAAGGTATATATCTTTGTGTGAATCTGGCCCCGCGCGCGCTCGTCGCGCGAGTTTATGTTGCGTGCGTTGCGCGAGGGGTCCACGTTGGGCCCCGACCTTCGACCCCGGCACGTATTCGCCACACCCGCACACCCGTAAGACTTAGGCCACAGCATACAGAAGAGAGTGAGTTGATGGTAAAGAAACGAAAGTTAGTGAAAGAGGGAAAAGTTGAGAGAGGGCAAGGTGGGGCCCTAGTGGAGATACGGGGCCTTATAACCCCGCAGGGCTTTTGTGCGCTTTTTCCGCGGGCATATATGTACACGCGGCGGAATTAATAGCTGACCGCCATGTAAAAATCATCGGTAATGTGATTACGACGGCGCGCGCTGTCTCGTTGTGTGTACATATGAGAGACGTTCGTGATCCAACGGGCCCAAGCGACAACGAAGACGATGCGCGACGATGGGCACATAAGGTGTTTTTCATCTGTCTGACTTTTCTTTTACCACTTGGGCACACCTAGAGAAACTATATAATATGCAAAATAAACATCAATTATATGTTTATTTTATTTATGTTTCGTTTTTGCCCTGTCATAATTCTTTTGTTCCTCGTTTAAACACTTGAGAAATTGACTGTTTAAAATTTTTCACTAACGACAAATTGTTAGATGTAAAATGTTGAATAAATAAATTGGGGTTGAAGTAAAGATTAAATAATGATATTGTGGTGTGTACGTTGATCGTAAAAAATGTTGAACTCTTGGCACTGCATTCGCAAACAACCCTCGTAAAAAGTTCATTCACCAGTAGAATATAAAGGGGGCGATACGTACATAAACCCTCATGGTGTGCGCGTGCGCATTGGCTTGTTGTTGCTCCATCGATTTTATAAATCTGTCGTGTGTGTGTCTACTGGGGCCCCATGTACTTCCCTCTTCATTTTCTATCTCTCGTTCTTTCTCTCTTGTGTGAACGTGCTGAAAGTCGCGCGGTGGCGATTCTCGATTATTTGCGAGAGCATAAATTCTGGGTGGGCCTTCGGGTCGTATAAAAAAGAATTTGCAGAAGTCGGCTGCTTCTCTTCGCGTGTCTCGTTCTATCTACTTTTTTCTTTTGACCCCTTCTCTTATACACTCTCGCTTATATTTATCCACATAAATGGATGTGTTTTATATATGTATGCATATATACTTATATATGTACACGAGATATTCTCTCTCGAGGCGTGCACTCGGGGGTCACGTCGTCGTCTATGCAAATGAAACGAGAAGCAAGATTCCACGGGATCATCGAGTGAGGACGCGCGGTGTCGCGTTACGATCGATAAATGAGTATATGAAGGGGAGAGAAAGCTTCCCCGACCTCAGTGCAGATTCTCTCGAGACTTTATGTTCACCTTTTGTATAATATAGGAGGTTTATATGTATACACACACACACACACACACACGATTTGTTTATTTTTTATTTCACCCTTCCATTCATTATCGTTGTGAGCACTTTATAATAATCGTAAATAATAATTCGGGGGAGAATAAAATTTTTCAAATAACTACAATGAAAATATTTATTTTAGTGAAGAATATTATTTGTATTTATTCATCAGCGGTATGGAACAACACTGGCGTTATGTCTGACCGCAAACGACGTTTCTACTTGCGTTGAAAGATTCTCACGCGCCAGTACGTTGTATATATTCATGTGTTTATGTGTGAAGAAGAGCACACGACGAGAATTATGTGTTCAGTAACACACACGCGAATAATATTAATGCGTAGGCGAATTGTTCATTCGCAATAGCGTCAGAGGGCACTGAATGTAGCGTGTCTACCAGATGTCTAAATGTTGACAAGCCTCGACGGAGCAGCTAATAGCCGTTTAATAAGATTACGTCTCCGGGCGGACGGTCTTGACGTGGCCGGAACACGTTTTCGCTTTGTGTTTTCCTATAGATATATATTGTGTTTGTATGTATATCCGTGATTTTATATACGACGCGGGTTTTACGAGCCAATAACGGATAGAGGAAGCGTCGAACAACAAGAAGTTGAAATAAAAAAATTGAAAATACAAAAATAACCCGAGTTTCAGTTTATTTTTCGATAAACCTGCGATTGGCGTTTTGTCTCATGAATTTTCACATCCGAAATGGAATCAACGAATAAATAAAAATAGAATTGAGGATGAAAGAAAAATTGCCCCACTCATTAACGATCTGAAATGAATCAAATTCATCAGTTTGATAAAAAATCATAGAAATTTCCTCGTGGGAATGAAATCAATAAATAGAAATTAGCTGTACAAAAATCAAATAGAATTCACCATGTCAAAATTATATTCAATTTCATTTCCCCCACCTGCACACGTGTACACACGATGAGAGGTATATTAAATAGATATTGACACTGTAGATAAATCGCTGGTAATTTCTGGATCGTCATCGTCGAGTAAGATACCATGAGAAAAAAAAAAGGAGGAGAAATCATGATGCGCGGGCGCAATAGGCGCGGCAAAAGCGCGCGTCGCCCCGTTACAACGATGAAAATGAGTGACGTACCAATGTGAAACACGCAGACCCCCCGTTGTCAAATGTCGTCGCTATCCTGCATTTATATTCCTTCGTATGGTTCCAACGTGTATATAGATACACATACATAATATAAATATTCAAAGTAACATAAGAAAGTGACTGATGTAGGTGAATCTCTTTTTCTTGCTTCGCCAACTGTGTGCGCCACTCTCATCCCATGAATAGAACATATGAAATACAACAACAAGTACATATACATTCATTTATATATGTTTGTATATATTAATGCAAAAAAAAAATGTTGAGAAAGAGAGAGAGACGTTGGGTACGCGAGTCCAATCTTGTTGGAATTGTCGAGATTGTTTCACCAAGTTGAACACGAACGCTCGTAACTTCAGGGTGACACGCGTATCAGAATATGGAATCAACAGGAGAACATAGAGAAGAACCACCGCGTATGGCCATGTATAATACATATATATATAGTCATGTATACACAAACATAAATAAGAGGGTGGGAATGAAGTAAAAAAAAAAATGTTTTGAAATATTTCATCGATGATTTACGAAATCTTGATGGTTCTGGTTGGTTGTACAATTGGATTTAGAACCGTCCAATTTTTGTCATGTCAAAAGTCTGTTTCATACTTCCTGTAACAATTATAGGTCATGGGGGTTTGAGGTTGATATGTTGCTTTTGTTTTATTATCAGTAATTCTTGAATTTCTTGACATTCTGAAAAATTAAATGCCTGATAGCATCGAATTTTGTTGATGTGATGGTTGATTGGATCCGAAATTTTCATGAAATGATTCAAAAAGAAAATGATATTGTGACAAAGCGATAAAAAAGGTGAAACGGTGAGTGTTATATCAAGAAGGGTTGCAGCTGCAGTGTTGTGTCGCGAATGAAAGCAACATGATGATGAATATGTACATGTATCCATATATATGTATGCGAGTGTGGAAAAGAGTCTGCTCCAAGTGTATATCTCCGCGTAGATCGGAATTCAGGTACACGGTAGCCACTACCTCAAGGCGAAGAAGCAAAGAAGTGAGAGAGGGTGGCGGGTAAAGAGGTAAAAGCGAATGAACACACAAGCTGTAAAAGCCACTCACACGTAGAAGTGAATATAATGAAAAAGGTGAGAGAAAGAGAGGAAGAAAAGCAGAAAGATAAAGATAGTTTGTCTTCTTCCTGCGTTTCTCTCCTTCACCCTACCTCACTTTCTTACTTGTCCTCATAGTAGGGATACAACAGTATTTGTGGGCATGCAGAATCGCACACTGGGGTTTCGAGGTCTCGGGGTGATCTACCATCCTCAAGCCAAGCCCCCTCATTAACGCCTTTGCCAAGAAATTACACGCAGTCGGTGGGCAAACAAGAGCAAAAAGGGTGTCGAGCGCGCACAATGTTCAGATACATGGAGACTCCTCCATTGCAACCTTCTAATGTTTTTTTTTTTTTTTTATTATAAATGAACCCTCTTCCTCTTGGGAAATTGTTTTTATTTTTATACTCATTTCATTATTATTCGGTTTGTTTTCTCTGTTTCAGTCTCCATGTACAGAATAATTTGATCAAGATCCTGATCTAGATATCGTCACATTTTTTTTCTGCGATAATTATTTTCATTTTCTTAGAATAAATTAAGCTCGAAACTGCTAAAAATTATTATAAAGCCGTCACAATCTTGTGAATTATTTGTTCAGAAATGTGAGAAAGTAATTCCAATCGTGTGGTGAATAATCAGATTACCAACACGGACTCATTTATTCGAGATTGATTGACTTCGTAATTTTCCTTCAAAATGACAAATAAAAAATAACTAAAGATGGACAAATGGAAACGATAACCGAGACGAATTTCATGAACTTATCACGTTTGAATTAAATTATTAATAGAAATAATACAATAACGATACGTAACAACGTTGCAAGAGAATGTTAATTGAATTGTACGAGATGTAACAATAAGATGAAGAGAAAATTAGGTCTATTGCCATAACGAATTGAGACAATGGGGAACATGCAAGATGATAATGATAATAATAATAATAATAATGGAAAATGAAATAAAAAAAATGAATAATGTTAAAAGGGATTTATAGGAACACAAGGGGGAGGATGGAACGTGGAATGGCGAACGAGGCGAGTGTTTATTAATTAATGCACCGTAGCCTCGCGTTGACCTTTCTCCAGTCATTTTATTCGGTATTTATTCGTGCTGAGATGAAACAGAACGCCAAGCAATCTCGTCTTCTCTCATTCCTCACCTTTTATACATATATACATACACTACCCGTCGCGCACAAACTCACGCAGCTTATGAGGATTTATTAATAATCCACAGCGCTCTTGCGCGGACACACAAAATTGCTCTGCGTTGAGAGAAAAAAAATGGAGAATAAGAAAAGTTTGTGATATAAAAATGAATAAATTGAATCGCTTATGTGTCGTGAAAATATTAATTCTCAATGACAAAAGTTGGATTTTGTAAAGCGTAATAATTAATTAGAACTTGCTAAATTAATTTTAGTAATCACTAATTGAGACATTAATTTGTAAATCTTGTGTACTAATTTTATTTTCATTATTTTTAACACGTAAATTCTTGAGTGAGGAAGTGATAATTGCAGTTGAACAATTAAATGAAAATACATAATTTAACCCTGAATATTTACTGGAAAACGAAAATTATACGATATGCTCATAAAACACGACATAAATCAGAGGGCGCTCCTATCCGTTTCATTTGTGTTGAGTTCAAGCTTTTAAAACTGTGCATAAACCAACCACATCTACTTACGCCATCCTCATATTCCATTTATATTCATACACACATAAACATATTAGTTTCTCTCACATTAAAACCATTCTCCATGCACACAAATATTCACATCTATGAACATCCTCACGACCCGTGCGCATTGCACGCGCTCTTCTATCCCACCCGCCAACTTTAACTTTAACCCCAGGCCAGACTCGAGCTGGTAATTACGTTAAGACACTTACCGATCCGTCGTTGCTGGTTTCTAAATTATCTCATCGTTGGTTATACCTTTACACGCCGCTCCTATCGAAAGTAATACCAACACAACGACATCCGATCTCTCCTTTGGAAATTGCACGAATAATATGTCATTTCATTTTTTTTTTCTCCATTCAATCCCTTCTCAATACCAACATATTCATCAGTTGATTTTTAAAGGGAAAAAGAAAGAACCCCAATCAATTTTTCATTTCCCATATAAAATAATTCTTTTTCCTTTTACCTCTCTAATTCATCCAATTATTCAATTATTTTGATGAAACAATTTCATGTTGAATTGACTCATCAGGAAATACGACATGTAAACAAATATATATTTAAACTTATATAGAATTATATTCAAGTGTGTTTGTACAAATATATGAATATATGTAAGTATAATAACCCTTTGGTGTGCAAACGAAATTGTTTATATTTTTATTTTTAATTCATATGTACAATTCAATACGTACAATTCTCGACGCCATTCTCAGCGATCATTAATCAATAACAATCAATCTTCCACTGCGCTCGCAAAATCTTTGCATAGATATAAATAAATGTGTATGTGTTTGTGTATAAATTCACTTACAGTTGTATATGTGTACGATGCACCGAACCACATGCCGGGTTTATCTCAATTAATTTCCAACACACGGCGCGTCATTTTCACCGCGTTCGAACACCACTACGCGCAACAACTTGCAAGAATTTCACGTAAAATATCTCTGTATAGATATATATCTATATATTTAGTTATATTCATATACATATCCATCATACTCTACATCTTTGCATTAATCAATCTTCATCCCCCCATTGCGCATTATCAAATTCTAATCAATAAAGTGGTAAAAGAAATGAAAAAATTCCCTTTCATGATTGAAAAAGAAAAATAAAATTCCCAAGTAAATGTGGATAATTTTTACTTCGTTTTATTATTTCGCTAATAGTAATTTTTCCTGTTATTTTCTTTTAATTATAAATTGTGCAGGTGTGAACAGAGGTTTTGTTCGCACCTATTCATTCTTCTTCATTATTGATAATATATATAACCCCTGAATCACGTATATACATTGAAGATATTCATGTGTGCGAGGTCGCAACGCGCAAATGTTTTGTGTTGTGCACAGTGCGGGTGAAAGTCTCTCTCGCGCACAGGTCACTTTGCTTCAGCATCGTTCGTAATATAATTCTCTTTCTCATGTACGGAGAATGTATTTAATGGTCAACTGCAACTAAAATTCTCTTTTCTTTTTTGTCTTCGTCTTCTTATACTTATATTCACGTCCTTCATCCTTTTCTTATAACCCAAAGGGTTTATTCTTTCTATATATGTATGTTTATATACATCTTGGCTGCCTTGTGTCATTGTAAGGCAGTCACAGTCGTACCATAACCCCAAGGTGTGCGCACACACTCATGAAAACCAATAAATTCGCGCTACCTTACATCCAAATACTTCGTCTCACCGAACCGTGCTCAACCCCGAGGTCGAACTGAACGCGACCAAAACGTATTTCTGTTACTCTGTCATTCTTAAAGAATTTATTCTCATTTTTTTATTTCTTCAACTTCACAAGATGGCACAAAAGACTTGGGAGAAAAATTTTTATTTGTTCTTTCATATATTTCTTTCGTTCTTTCTTTTTTTTTTATCTTTGGGACAACAAATCGCTTCTGGAGATCTTTTAAACTAGGTTGGAATTTACTTGGAAATTATACATGGAGAGAAAAAAAAATTCCAGTGTCCATATATGACACGCTGTTGAAGTGTATAGCATAGGTATTTATATAGGAAGTGTGGCACGCCTTTTTTTCTGTATTTTTTATTCTTTTCGCGCTTTTTTTTTCCTCCTCTTCCTTCATATATAAATACCGGTTTTCGCTTTGATTTCATTAATGGATCTCGGGTGCGAGCACTAATGCGAGGATGTTTGCCAAGCTCTCAACTCGCATTAGGAATATTATATATCCCCCATTGCGCAGTGCGTTATTTTTTCGCTCATGCATATACAACGACCGTTGCGCATCTCCATCTGGCACGTACAAAGGAAAACTTCTAAATAGAGAAAGGCAGAATAGAAAAATGAATAAGAACATGATGTACACACACATATATGTATGAATATACGCATATTGATTTATGTTTTATGTACGTTAATATTTAATTTTTGCAATATTTCGCGCGTATTTTTTTTTCCTATTTCTTTTCTTCATTTCAACTCTTACATTTTATTTCACATAGGGTATAACCTAGCGAAAAATTAACACTTCCATAGACGCAACTCTTAACGTTTGTTTATGTTAATTTTGACGCAGACACACACGCGACTGCGCTTAGTTATATTCATGCTGTTATCACCTCAAATATATCAATTAACATCGTCATTAAGCCACTGCTGAGCCGCGCGCACGACTGCGCAAATCCAAGATTCATTTGAATTTATTCACGACACTTCCTCAATGGTTACACAAAGTGCGCATATATTCACGTGGATTTTTACATCTTGGTAAAATATTTTCACATTTCTATTTATTTTTTTTTTCTCCCCGTCATTTGAAGCAAAGAAATATTTCTTTTTAATTTTGCTTTTCTACTGAAAGGTGACACTCGCTAACTGGGTGTCCTCACACATAGATAGAAAAGACACTGGCACGATTTGTGAGTTTAGTGTAATTAACTTTGCATAATTATTCACGAGGATGAGAGAAGTGTATATGTTGGTATACATGTTTAGTTACGAGGTTGAAAGACGAGATAAATGAACGAACGATGTTTAATCTAGATACTCGCACAGTCTATGCGGTAGATCGATCTGATCTTTCTAACTGATACACGATCGTCCTAATTAGTCGAAACGTTTTGTAACCAATCCCACTAAGTTGTCGTCAATGTGCTACATGTCCTTTATATAAAAGGACACATTTCCATATAAATATATACAATTTATATGAATACATTGAGTTTTTCGTTTACATTTTACTGTACATATAATTTATGTTCATCTTTACCATAAAAATTGCCTAACGAATTGAATTTACACTGAAATGAGAAGAGAATAAAATTCAATTGAGATTTAAATTTTACAGCATTGATTAAATAAAAATTTGATTATTTCATGTTCTAAAATGACACAGTTTGAATGATCGTTTTCTGAATTATTTTTTGTAAAAACTCGTTGATGAAATAATTGAATTTCGTTAAAAAATGTCGGATAAAAAATAATTCAGACGTCATTAAATTATATTTTTTATTAACCATAATTAATTTTGTGGATGTTTATCTTCAAATAAAGTACAACAAAATCACCCACGAAGGTTCGTACCAGCTCTATATAACTGGTGTACATCTACATGCTTATGTAGATATAAATATATATTTATACAAAGTCATGTTAGTGTGCAGAGTGAGAAAGACAGTCGAATTTTGCTCGTTCCTTTATATTGCACCGTCCGCGCCCTTTGTCCGCCCATTATTTACTGCGGGAGCCACATACGGGGCCACGGGGACCGCGTAAATTATTGTCTGGAACTCGAGTTTCATAAATTCCCCAGGCGAGATATGGAGCGACAAATTCAATGTCCAACAGTGCGACACAAGTATACATGTATATAAACACAAATCTCTTCAGCAGTTTAGTCTCCATGTGCGTGAATTTGCCAACTTTCGAACCTAAATCTTTCACTTCTTTTGTCATTTTGTTATTTATTCACTTAATATAAATATCTATGCATACTTATATTCATTTATATTGGTGAATTTTTAAGGTTTTTTTCTTGTATTTTGTAGGACCAATAAAGCCATGGATACAACAAAAATAAAAGAAAAAAAAAAATTTTTGACATATTCGATGAAAATAAATAATCTTTTCATGCGACTGCATTTTGTGGTTAAAAAGAGTTTCAAAGAATTGTATATACAATAAATGTTTGTATTATATAAATGTATTTGTATAAGATCTCTCGTGTGCCATCAAATGGAATAATTTTCTCAATTCAACCGTCGTTTTAACTTGACGTTAGAAAATGTCTCTCCTTTTCTTATCTCATTCATTTTATTGCTCCATTCATCGTTCTTGCAATGTACACCGCACAGTATGTGCAATATGTACCTTGATTGGGACAAACGACCTGTAAAATTTACTTTGATCAAATCTTATTTTCCATTTATATACATCTTACATGTGTGCACACTATATGAAATTGTAGAGGAATAGAAATATTGACGTACATGAAAGATATTTATCTTAATGTATCATGCAGTGAATTTTGTGTTCTCTATCATTGTTGTCACATATCGGTACTGAAAATTGGTACTTTCCCAAAATTCCAAATTAAATCGCAAGAAATAAAATACTGCCCCCCATAATTTTTGCCATTATTTAAATAATTAGAGAGTTGAATTATTAAAATAAATATTTAGATGAATAATCTCAGTCTCGAGAAAAATTTATACAAAAAAAAAAATAATTTCTATGAATGCATAACATATTACACGACAAATTGAATAAATTTTTTGAGTAGTCCCACATACATCAATCATACAAATTGCAAATTGAAATACTATTTTGAGGTGTACACAAAAACATTTGTCCTGAACCATAAACATTGAAAATTGAAAAATAGTAAAAAATAAATCAAGAATAAAAAATATATTTCCTTGAAGATATAACTGCATTTCAATATGTGGTAAATGTGTGTATGCATTGTTGTATATGGTGTGTATAGTGTATATGGGCATATATACATATGCAAAGTGCGAAAAAGGCAGGCTGCATCTCCGAGTGCGAGCGCAAGGTGCACCGGGTATTCTCAACAGTTTCCACCGTGCGCCATACATAATAGAGGTTAGCCGCAGGATGGTAAATCACTGGACGCCATGCGGGCGTAGTTATATCGTGCGTGCGTGATGGAAGATTAGTCCGGCATTGTGCGAGCACGGAGGTGGCACGCGATGATTTATCGCTTACGAAAATGCGCGCGCACGCGGCAGTTCTGACTCTCAGCTTCTTACTCTATGGGATTCCCCTGAAGTATCTCTCTTTCAGTCTCACTACTTTCATCTAGCTCGCTTTTCTCTATTTTTCGTAACTCTTCTACTCTTTCACTACTTGAGAAACGAATTGAACGAAATTAGTTATCCATCCATCGATTCGATTTCCTCATAATTTTCCCAACCCAAATATTCATTTTTGCTTGTAACAATTCATGACAGTTCAGTCCATTTAAATATTTTTATCAACTGCAGTACAACAGCGTACTCGAAAAAAAGTTAGATGGATGGAAAATAATTTTGCACATGTTGATTATCTCAGTTGACCAGGACAGGACATTTTTTGAATATTGATGAATGATTTTTCTGTGTGATTTTTCTATCTCTGATTAAATACAGTCCTGCGAATAATTCCCACGCGCATTCGGAAGTCGTTCGGTGTTCCAAGGCCAACGAGAATAAGTGAGAATCCAATAAATTCCACAAAGGAGTGTACGGCAAATGTGTGAATAAAAGAAGTGAAGAATATAAGAATGTTAGGAGGGTCATAAGAAAGGAAAACAGCAATAAAGAGAGAGAAAACGAAGCGGTTATTTCGCAGTAGCACAGTATGTGGACAGTTTGTAAAAGGATGAAGTGGAAAAAAAAGAACACGTATAGTATTTCTCGCGCAATGCAGTCGTGTGTAGTAATTCGTGAGAGCATCAGCTTGAGACTCTGATGACGATGCTATTGCTTCTGCTACTGCTGAAGCAGCCGTAAAAGCGGCAATGTGTGCAACCCTTGAATGTTTGGCTGCTGATGCTGGTTGTTCTGAAACTCTCGGACCACCTTCGACGCTTATACAAATTGCATTGTTTCATTGCCATGTATTTGTTCGGTGCCTTCATCTTCTTTCTTCACTTCTTATTCTTCGTTCACTTCTTTCTAATGGCATTGCCATACCAATACGAATTGTCCAAGTGCAAAAAAATAAATCAGTACACATACATGTTCACGTTGCTTTCTGAATTGCTGTGGATAAAAAGAAGAAATTCGTGCTTGGCGAGACGAATAAAACAACTTTGATTGAAAATATTCAATTAGCAATTGTGTGTGGGAAAATAATCGTCGGAGATTTATTTTCAATGGTGCATTTTGTGAATTCATCAATCGAATTTTCTAGTAATTTCGTTGTATAGAATTTGTCATTCTGATGAATTTAAATCATTTCAACCCCCTTACGATTATTTTTGATCGCAGAATAACGATTTGTTGGAGTGGAATTTTTAAATTGTCTATAGGGATTGCTTCAATATCAAATTCAAGTTGCTATCAAAAATTTCATCCTAAATCTCACTTTGTACTGATTCCTCAAACTTCACCATTTCCCTCGCATAAATAAAGTAAAACACAGAACAAAAAAAAATAAATAAATGAATACTCACATCTTCATGCACCCCATATTGTAAACTTGACAGCAATGGTAAATCGAAATAATATTTGCGGTGGTGGCCACAACACACATCTAAAAAAAGACTGTTGGCTCCTAATATGCAAGACATCATCAGGAATTATGATGATTGCGCTGCTGCTACCATTTACAGTGGTGCGGTTGTGTTATTATCTCAAACATATTTCGACCAGTACCACTTCAAAAACCCCATCAACATCAACCACCCATCACAATCCCCTAAAAACATAAACAAGAACACAACTACAAATCAAATCCACACGCAAATCAATAAATAAATAGCTCCTTCACAATATTCCTCATTATACCATCAAATCATGATAAGCAGATCAAATATAATTAACCACAATTCCGTATTATTTTCTGTATAAGAAAATGGTCCGTATCAATATGCAAAACAAAACGAGAGACTCAGCTGATTTAAATATTCACTTGTAACGAGCAAACGCGCGGTATTTCCATGCCAACTCACGTATTTGGGTGCTTCGTCATTCCATCGCATGGTATATAAGATACTGGCGAATAGAGCGAGATAAAATGTTGAGAAAACGAAACAGAGTGATTTGAGATGAACAGAGAAACAAGAGAAAAAAAAATTATTCGTACACGTATATATATAAAGAAGAAGAGAATTCCAAGAGCAGGAAGAAAACAGAGTAAGGAAGCCACCTCTTGTGACCTCAACGCGGCAAACGCAGTCGCGCAACCTCTTGGACAACGGCACCCACACACATATACAAATCTGTATATATATCTGCATTGTATATATAAAAGAGAAAGAAACGAACATTATAACGAATAAAACTCAGTCTCTTTCTCTGTTAGTTACTGTACCAAGTGACTTCTCCTTTCGCCCATGGAGTAGCGTAAACCGATCCGTAGGAGATGGGAGCAAATGACAACGCGTGCTTTGCATGTCGAGTGTGCGCGCCTTCTCTTGCCAATGTTACTTTGCTGTGATGCTGGACTTGAATCCCTTTCTACTTCTCTTCGCAATTTTCCTTTATATATACATACATACCCTCTCTTTATTTTCATCTTTTATATATGTACGTTATTTCTCTCTTTCTTAGGAGTAAATAAGGCGGAATCTGCACGTCGCATTGTTTGACTTCCCGGACGGACGTCTAGGGCGACGGTAAAGGGCGCCGACCATGCGCAACGACAAGACCAACGAGAGACAGCGGCTGATTTGCCAGGAGCCTCTGAACGACGCGTATACAGTCTGTGCCTTTCTCTCTTTCACTTCTCGACTTATTCTTGCGTTCGTTTCTTTTTCCATGTGTATCCGTACTGCCATTGGAAATTCCGCAATGAATCGCAGGAGAAAAAGAAAAGAAATGAAAGAAAAATCAATGGAAAAGAATGATATATATACAGACGTGAAGAGAACAGATAAAGAACGTGAGGAAAAATCAAACGAATTATTTACACAAATTATTGATGAATAGTTATTATAATAAAATAAATAAAATTATTCCTCGCGTGATCGGTGTGGATTATATGTGTATATACAATTACTTTTACTTTGTCGACTGCATTATTTATATATATTTATATTCTTGTGTATATGTTTATAATATATGAGAGAAATATTACATTATAAATAAGCCTTGGCGCGCGCGATCGTTCGCGGTGCCGCTTAACTATCACATTTGGGCGGACCGTTTCACGATCCTTTCGGGCCCTGCACGACTCTCGCCTTCTTCGTGACCCGCACGACGTCACGTATTGGCTCCCACCAATGATAGTGTTTACAGTTTCCGCGAAAGCACCTACTCTATACACGGGCTCGCGTTGCAAACGTGCGCATTATAATCTACGCTTACCTTGTCTCTAACCCTCTACCCCGTCTCTCTTTCCTGTATATAAATTTGTACAATATATAAATATGTATATAGATATTTGTGTGAACACATATGTGTACACCCATTTCTCTCTCCTTCGTAAGTCCTCCCCCCTGGTGCGGAAAATATCGCGTGATTTCACTCATGGCCAATTTGCGCGTCGTCGCCTGGAGATCTTATAAATATCTCACAAGCTTTGTGTGGGTTTGTAAATATATTTAAATTGTGTGAGAATATTTTTTGAATGAATGAAATGATTTGGATTGATTTGAATTGTTGAACTGGGTGTTTCTAGTTTCTTGAAATTCTTGACATTGTTATGAAAATCTGAGAATTCATTTCGTTTATTTTTTCGCAATGTTGGTATAGAAATATTGAGTGTAGAACAGATATTCACGTGTACTGTTTGAATAAACGCGGTTTCACAGTTGTCGTAACGGTGCGTTTACAAATATGTCTCTTGTCTCTACACTTTTTAATTTTTTTTTTTTTTTTTTCATTCCTCTCTATTTTCTGCAAAAGATGATGGAATTTATACCCGGATGTCGAGAATAGATCATTGTGTGTACAAGTATATGAAGTGTCTCCTGGAATTATCACCAGACCAACTGAATGTGTAGAGCAAAAAAAAAAAACCGACAAAAATGTTGCAGGTTGAAGCCAGCAGATATGTCAATAGATGTAATTTTTTTTTTGTTACTTTCAATATATTCACATTCAATGAATTCAATGTCAATAGTTCTACATGTTAGATAATCGTAAATGTTTTCTCTTTTGTTCAATTTTTTGGATGTAGTTGAAGCGATAGCTACATAATGTTTGCAATTCAATAGGAAAAGACAAGTCACACAGCTGTTGAACGGAGCTTTAATCGATTAATCGATCGCAGTATTGCCAGTAGATAAAATATACCAAAGGGTAATACAGGTTTATATTTGAATGTTGTTGAATATACAAGAGAATGGTAATATAAAAGGACGACGAAACGAAGGGCACATACTCACATACAGACACACCGGCATTTGCCAAGAGAAGTGCTGGCCAACAATTAGCCTGAGAACGAACGTATACAAGTCGGCGATTTGTCGCGCAAGATTTATTGCTTCATACATTCTCATACTCTTCTTTTAGTACATGGCTCGCACTCTCTTACACTTGCGTATGTTCTATTACCAGTACATCGTCTAACCATGTGCGTATGTTAGACGCAATGTATGAACAATGATACACATTCCAGAGTCCAGTTTAGATAGAGGCAAAAATCTCTTTCATTCATTTAAATCATTTCTCGAACTTGTTATGGAAAGAGGGTGTGGTGAGATTGTAAAATTCCAACCAACAATTATTCATTTTCAGTGGATGAATTTTTTATTAAATTCTCCAATGCGAAATATTTTTCCATTCATCATAATTTTCTTCATTTACCCAACTATAATTCATCCCTTTGTATTTTCGCTATTTCATTTCTATCAAATATAAAACAAATCCGTTTTCATTCCAATTAAAATACATAAAATGAAAAAAATAAACAACAACCCAACAAGTGTCAATAGCCCAGAATTTTTTGAATAATTTATTCTTATTAAATTCTCCGTCATATTTTTTTGTCACAGAATTACAAAATTGATTACACGGTCACAATGTCGCGCCACAAGACAAACGTAAAGTTGTTTTTTCGAATAGAATTTTCTCTCTATTCCGGATCCCGCAATGTTCATGTGTATATATAGAAGGGAACAATGTGACATGGGTTATTAATATTGGCTGGACTATCGGTGGGCATTATCGCTGTTGGTTCACACTCACCCACACGCACTATCTCTCCTCGCTAGAGTCGTATATATATATAACGCCTTATACTTCAACATAGGGTAAAAGTATGGAACATTTTCATCGGATATTAATGTCCATCATCAACGCCACTCCGCACCACATCACTCAATGCTAAGAAGTCCCGCACCGTCTAGTGTTTCAGATGCGCCGTCCCCTCGCGTGTTTTATACCGTCGACGCGTCGTCTAACTCGTGCGCAGAGTACACCTACTCATTTTCTAACAATTTCTATTTTTTTTTGTGTTACAATATCGACATTTTTAATCAAGTAACTCAATTGATTTATTTGAGAATTGGTTTGATAATAATTACAGACTGGTAGTGTTTCGTCGCTTTCAAAAGAGGGTGTGACACGATGTGTAACAACTTAATCAACTTATTTTCGTGCATATTCATCGAATTGGATAACAAAAAATTCGACATCGTATGAGAAAAAAAAATGTGTTAATGTATACTGAATGATGTTTGATTCGAGTGTAGGAATATCGTGTGGGAGAGAAAATAAATATACGTACAAATGTTTGTTCTCTTCTTCTTGTTTTGGTTCGCACGTCGTTTGGTTTATCAGAGCGATATGTCAACGAGTTGACAGCGGTGTGTATAGACATCGGTCACGTAGCGAGTCACATTTCTTACCTCATGTTAAAATCCATTCAGTGTCTCTGTCCTCTATATTTTTCAAACGTTTTATTCATTCGACATTTGTCCTTTTCCATAAATAAAACGGATGAATGTAAAAAATTATTAAGCTCTAACAAATGTTGAAGATTTTATGAATTTATATATTTATTCATTTGTTTATGTGTTTATATTCATTTCTATTTCAATAAATATGACATATATGCTAAATAATAATGTCCCTATTTTCACGATGGTTAATTCTGTACAACGGTTCTAAATGCATTTGTATTTTATGTGTGTATGTGTTTGGTGACAGAGAGCAAAAGAGAAAAATTGAATGGAATGCAACGAGACCGGCACGAATTAATAGATCGAGAGACCCAGGCGAATTTATCCGCTTCGGATGGCGGCAAGTTTAAAAGCACGCGGGACTTCTTTGCATCTCGATCTTCAGACGACTATGGCAGTGGTGGTGGCGTCGGTGGCCACTTCACCATACGACTTTACACAGACTAAGAAACATCGTTGCATTTATAACACTGTACGCAAGTTGTATTTGCATTGGTACACGAATGTAGGAAAGAAAAATCAGGGGAGAATGAAGACGTCACATTTTTACATAGATATTTTCATTTGTTTTTCTACAATTTAATTTGATGTATTAATATGAACTCCAGAATAATTAATTAAGAAAAATTGAGTATTTAATTATTTTACTCAGAGACTTTTGTGAGAAGTATTTAAAAATGGTGGAGAGGTATTTCAAGATGGATTGAATTTATTATAGTGAATATGAATATCTACTAGACCAAAAATCATGGTAATCGTGTTGGCAAAAAATGATATTCGATATTAATGTCTAATGATAAATTCCGGATATCTTCATTGAGAAATATTATTTCCTCATAATTTGACAGTTACTTATTTGCTTTTTATGTTGAGACTTTCCAGACAATAAACCAAAGTTGACATTAAATAATCATTTACAGTCAAAATTTCTCAACATTTTTATTTTATTCCGTTCGAGGTGTCCTCAAATGTTAATCGATAGCCAGATCAATCTCCTGTAGGTTTGACGAGTCGAAGACTAATTTATCCAATAGAAATTCGATGTCATAAGTTCCCGACATCTCAAAATTTTGTTCACATCGCCTCATTCACGAATAATTCTTATAAATTACTGGGGTTGTATTAAATATTGAGATTTAAATAAAAAAAATAGTTGCAATAATTAAAGTAGAATTAATAGTTAAACAAACAATTTGCTCAATTGACTCAAAAAAATGTTGACATACATAAATAAATAATAAACGACTATCAAATGTATTATGAAGTGTGTTAGCATGTAAATATCGCGTGAAATAGACGACGTGGGAATCGACGTCGCTGCGAATTACGCCCCCCTACAAATACAAATGTACCAACACACACAAATTGTATATCCACATGACGCGCGGGACGTGAAGAATATATAAAGGGAGATAGAAGGGTGCGCGCAGATGATTTGCGCGAGCACGTCGGTTGTATTCACTTTGGAGCGTTGTGTGTCGGTGTCGGCGGCGGCGGCGGCGATAGTTCGTGACCTCATACAGTATACTCAGGCATGTATTACCCTACACATACGATCTGCACTATGGGCCGGACGGTTTTTTATCAAGGCGCCACGTCACGGAGGCTGCAATTACTAATTTAGAGGCGAGACCAAGTCGTGCCAAAAGCCCAGCGCGATCGCTTCACTTCGCAACAGTATACAATAAATATATATTTAAAACCACCGCCCTCTTTCTCTCGCGCGGCTTTCATGAAAATAAATGTTCATGAAATAGTTGGGGAAAATAATATACACACAAGTCTTGTGAATTTTTTTTTTCTGAGATATTTCTTATTAATTTCACTTTTTTATTGTAATTCTGCCAAGTCAAAGGGTTGATATACAAACGCCCCCGCTGTATTGCGAGTAAGAAGGACACGGGAGTCGCTAATTACATATCTGTCGGACTCCATATTGCACTTGTACTGTTAGTAAAAAAATTATTATACGAAAATATGAGTGAAATGCTTGGATATAATAATAAAATCTTGGGTATTCAAGAAATCAGTTAATCGATGGCAGACAGTTGAGATTTGGATAATTAAAAGGTAAACTCTGGTGTTGCTCGAGGCATTTTTCAGTCTGACTGAATTAAATAATGATGAATAAATGAATGAATTAAAAAAAAAAAATGTGCGATGTAGAAACGATGAGATTTTTTTGTTCTATTTGTTATTTTTCATGTCGTTTGTGTTTGTTTTTCTGTTTAGAAATCATCGATGAGGGGTTGAAATGATGTTGAAGGCGGGAGTTGAAGAGAGTTAGAGAGAGATATAGAGAGGGATTATGGTGCGGGTTCGAAGGTTGGAGGTGTCGGACGCCGTAGGGGGTCCTTGCTAGCCGGTGCTACATCATCCACGGGGACAGCGCATCCACTTGTTAGCGAAGCGGGCACTACAGCCACTGCCTACAAATACGTTTTCATATAGCGTGCGTGATAAATGGACTGCAGCACTCGAAATACGTAGGCATTCCTACTACGGGCGTGTATATATACATATTGTATACATATATGGATATATGTGGTTGATTAATGAACTGCAAGAAGGCATTTTTGTAGTTTCTATCTTTTTTTTTCTTACCTCTCCTGTTTATTCAATTTTTTTATGTTTGAATGTCAAGTGACCATTTTCCATTTTCATCTTCCAGTATTGAGAATAAGTTCATCGACTTTTTGTACAATTGAACATGAAATAATTTGAAAGCAGAAAAAATCTGAAGCCAAATGAGGGAAAAATATTTTTTCACAAATTATTTTTGTATTGTTATGTCCAAAAAATTTCTAAGATCTCATTACCTTCTTACAGCATTTAATCAACTAGTTGATATGATTGTGGTCAGTTTGGAGAACTCGCGAAAATGTTTGTTCAATATTTAGAAAGTGAACAAAATTTGGACTTGAAATGAATGAGGTTTTACAATTTTCCATTTTAAATCCATTCGCTCAATGCAAACTCAGCCCTCTATTTTTCTCTGTTATTCAATGAAATGCATAATTGAAAAACATAATAAAAAATTCGGTGTGCGCTTGTAAAATGAGGTGTATGGAGTACGTATATCGCGCCCGGTTATGCGTTTCCCACCTACTATATCTCTCACGCGCAGCCAGAGAGCGCATCTTAGAGGGGTCAGGTCGACCAATAAATCCAATATGCCACGGTTCGTCCAGGCGCGAGTGCAGCAGTTTTACAATTCATGAATTTATTATGGGCACCATTTGGTTATACTATAGGAAGGGAGAAAGAACACATATACATACACATGAAAACGTAAAAAAAAAACAACCACAAAAATTATATATACATACACGCAGACAAATAAATAAATGGATAAATATATATGACTATTGCGCCTATTGATTTATATTTACGCCCCGCGTGGCATTGAACAAATGGTGAAGCCTTTTCAAATGTGCAGAGTCATTTGCATTGTGTCTCTCGAAGAATAAAAAATTAAATAAAAAGAAGAGCAAAAATCCAAAAAAATTCTTTGAGATGCGGAATGAATTAATTCATAGAAAATTTATTGAGTGTTTTGTATTGTTGGGGGTATAATATTTAAATGTAATATTCATACAGAAACAGAGATGGGCACATATACACAAACACACCCCATGTCGTGTTTAAACCGGTTGCAAAGTCCTTTAGAGATAATTTAAATGCTCTAAATCAGGATTGCATTTACGACGTGGTGTTAAATTTATAAATTAATCTCCCACACAGTTGATTCGTGAATAATAATTGTATTTATATAAATACAATTACATATAAATACATTTATTTATATTTATATTTTGC
>JABMBR010004359.1:0-26058 GCA_018881525.1 Meteorus sp. PSUC_FEM 10030008
ATATATATTGTGTGGATAATGTGTATATATCTCATGCATTTTCCATTCAAGTACATGCAGAGAGATACGCGTGGGTGTGTGGTGAATTTTACCTGTTTGGTGTGTATTTATAACTGAAACATTTGCACACACTGTATCGTGTATTCATAGTCGCATGTGAAATTTTCGGCGACCATGGAATTCAGATGAAATTTGTGGAATTGCTATGGCAGAGCTCAGTGAGGGGTGGTTTTGTATGAAAAGCTTTGTGCACACTTGCCAATACGATATGGAGACAAGAATTTGCCTCGAGCATATACATAAATATTATTATTCTATAATCAATGTGGAATTTTGTTTAATTTTCGTTTTTTAAGTCGTTGGTGGGAATTTTCGTTGAATGTGTTTGTCGATGTTTTATTGACTTGTTTTGTACTAAATAATGTGGTATGAATGTAATTTTTTTGTTTAATATTTGGATTTATGTTTATAATAATGAATAACTCGGTATTCAAACGGTGAAATTTTGTTGGAAGGATTTTCTTTTATGAACGTGATAATAACAGTCTGAGATGTTAGGGGAGACAGAGATAAAATTTTTTAATGGGACAAGATTTTATTTCTTCTTTGTATTGGTAAAAGATTTTAGGAGTATCAATTATTTATTGTCTATTTCGATATCATCAGATTTATGAAAGTAAACAATAATTCTGTACGTCAGTAACGTCAATATCAATTTTTACAGACCTGTCTAGTCAATAGTGTAGAATATCAACAAATCATTTTCATGCCCGGGGTGAATTGGAATTAGCGCAGGGAAATTTGAGATAGAAAATTTCATGTATTGTGTTTGCAACTATTCAACGTGAATATTCTCTTACAGAATTGATAGGACGAGATTTGAATGACAGAGATGAAAATGTTGCAGGGGGAAATTCGAAAAAATTTTAAATCCTTTTCATTTCTTCCCATTTTCCCTCGGCAAACGTAAAAATTAACCAAAAATGATGATCAATTATTCAGCGTGAATATTATATACAGTTGATGGGATAGGTTGGGTTTGTACAGACAGAAAAGGGAACTAATAAAATATAACGGATGTAGAAGGGTGTGCGAGAGTCTCTCGAAGTGCGGCTGTTAATGCAACTCCTCGTAAAGTAACATCCCTTCCAAATTTCCACTGTTTGGTCTGTTCTTGCACGGCTGTATCCACTGGTTTCGAAGCTTTCTATTATGCAAGCCTCCCTTACTGGTAGTAAACGGGCTTCAACCCCCTCATCACACTCTCCTCGTCCATATATTCCTCTTCCTTCTGTTCGTCATTCACATTCTCGTTCTTGGCATATTCTCTTGCTCTATAGATTTACATGTCTGAGGATTTTCATGGCATAACCAGCAACAAATAAAGACGGACTTCGTAATCACCTAGAAAAATACAATTCAATAAATTCTAAATTCTCCATTAATTCTCCTCCATCACGAAAAAAATTTGTAATTTTTCAGACAACAAACAGAAATTTTAACTTTGTGAATGAATCTCTGTTGGATCAAATCCCAAACTAAAATTAAAACTTTGAGTGAAAATATTTATTGCGAGTCATCGAGTTACATTTGATGCTAAATGGTTTTATCATGAATGTATATAGGGGATGAGACATAAACCCCAACATGACTGTGGTAGCATCATGATCGTCAACAATTTACCATCCGCGAATGGTCCATAGTCATTGATGGGTCGTACAGTCTAACGATTATGTTTTCGGTTGTAATCATCAGAATGATTGTCCCGATCAAATAAACCCCAGTGCGACACTGCGCCCTGATGCGTATGTTCATCTATAGATACGGACACACATTTAGTTTCCATACCATGTGCGTGTGTAGGTTTGTAGATATTCATATGTATTGATATGTATGGGAGTTATACCAAAGCTGGCTGTTAACAATGACGCAATGATGGCACCAACCGTAATTGCTTGATCCTCATGCTTGTGTCACACCCATTTGCTATTCCACCCCCTCCAACCCTCTGTATTTATATTACTTAGTGCCAAATCATTTCGCAAAATCATCAAAAAATGAAAATTACATCGGCAAATGACTTTCAATCATTAGAAATATTTTCTCTCATTCTCCCCAGTAGGAATAAATCATTTCCCACTACAAAATCAACAAACTAAAAACAAAATTCTCTGATGATTTAATAATGGATTTAATCACCCTCAAAATCCTCCTGATAATCGTTGTGAATCATCAAGCAGAAACGTTACACAAACAGTGAACCAGACAGCTACAAAACAACCGAGAGAAACCAACTTCTCGGACGAAATCTCTCTTGATCCAGGCAATTACGGTATTTCAGCAATATCTAGGAGTTATCAAGGACGAAGGGGACGCACATTGGTGGTTGAATAAAAGAGGGGTAGGTTGGAAATAGTGCTTAGGCCGATACTGAGAACGCTCACAGAGTGAAGATGACGAGCTTAAGACGTTGTGAGCAAAGACGTCCGCGGTTTTCGCGCGAGGAGCTAGATGAGGGTCCTTGTGTAATTATACCGACCACAACCACCAAGTACATCCTCTTGCCAGGCATAATCTATTCAGCTTCAAAATTTCCATTTATACCTCATCTATAAACCCATTGACATATCTAAATTAATTCATCAAATATTTCATTATTAATTTCATCAATTAAATATTTCCATTGCGAATTAATTAAATGAAAATTTATTCATGATGATTATATTGATCAGATAAAAATCATTTTGAATGCAATGTAGCAAATGAAAATTTTATACAGCGCAATAAAATTTTGCACCATTACGAGAGCAGCTGAATTAGTTATATATGTGTACGTATTTATGAGTGTTAGTCCCAAGACTCCACTAGTTATATATAGATATATACATACACACATACCCAAAACACTTGTAAACTATAATTGCATTAATTGCGGTGATATTTTGGGCCCAGGTGCTTTCGCACCCGCCGCGGCTCGTTAACAGCCGCCATTATCGTTTCCCGCGCCGTCTCCCTCTTCTCTATCTCACACTGCCCAAACACATATTTTCGCACACGGTGAACGAACTCCAGTCATGTCTTTACTTTCATTCAAATTATAATATCTTCACGCTCTACATAAATATACAAAACTTCTGTAAATTTTAGTTAATCATTTCTTCGAAGAAATTTTATTTTTGATATTGATATAAATTCAACCTTGCACTGCTTCGAAGATTATGAAATTTTCTTCCTGCATGACAAACATAAATAAATAATTTTGTGTCACAGATAATTCCTAACACCAAATTTGTTTTCGTACCATGTCCTCATTCATTTACAAGAAATAGCATGAAAATGAATTTTCTATAAATAAAATAATTTTCCTATCATCCCATCGCTTGTTACGTTTCATGCAGTTATTTTCATAATCTCCAACTTTATCTCATCAAACTCTTCACCCTTCTCTTACAATACTTTCATACTACAATCCACTAATACTACCACACATATTTATAACTATCTATTGAAAATACAACAGGAGTTTCACATATATAACGTGCAATGTAGATATATTGAAAGCGTGGCGTCGTCATTTTCCCATCTGAAGGAATGCGGCAATCGATTATCGCGCACCCGCATTTCAATACTACCAGTAGCGATGCATATTCTCTTGATGATACCACACATACTATCACGCGTATATACGCACTCATACATACAACATGGACAAAGTTACCGCGTGGTTGATGCTTATATGCACACGCACATGAGCGGATCATATGCACCAACGTCCAGTGTGATGTTCGTTCTCTTGCACGAACGCGTTCACACACGGATGAAAGGAGAGAATAGAGAGATGCAACGCACATGTCAACAGATAGAAAGATAAAGTGAGATAGAGGAAGAGGTAGAGTGCAAGAGAGATAATGTGAGTGAGTGAGAAAGAGCAAAAGCAATGAGGGTGAGTTAGAATGTGTGGAGGCCACGACAAACTAATGACACTGCCTCCTATAATGCTCGTGCCCCGAATATCATCGAGGACCAATATTGCCATCGCGCCCGCTCGCGAGATTAATGTTTCATCGACGTTCTAACGCCTTCCATTACAACTGGAGTGCGCGTACACTTGTCTATCTCTCTCGTGCTCACGCAAACCAATCTCTATGCGTAACATGCTCGGTTCGTTAATGCGATTATACTAGACCGACAATATTCGCGGCACGTCGATGATCATCGTTATATGATGGCCATGATGATGATGATGTTGATGGTGATGCTGATGGTGATTATGAGAATAGGATTTGTTGGATGTTGATGATACCAATTCGCATCAGTTGATGTGATGCGTCTTTGATGGATTTTGTTGGTGATGAGAGCTATCCGAGAATGGGGAATTTTTAGAATTGGAAATTTACATTTCACGATAGATCTGATGATATTTTTAACATCAAATATTTTTATGTGGTGTTTTTTTTTTCTTTAGTTGGTTTACTTTATTATCAAGCAGATGAACAGAATTAAAATTCATTGCAAGTTGAACATCGTTTGATTGAAATGATTGTTGGGTGAGTTGTTTTGGTATTGAGGTGGATGCTTTCGAGATGATCTTTATCAGTGGCCATTTGAATCAGAAACAAATTTTTTTGACATCCAATTAGTGACACTTACGTTACTTTGCATCAGAAATGATTTGATTGAGTAAATCTTTCGACATCATCACCAATAATGGATGTCGATTTTGGCTTTACCAATGTGTTGACCATGACTTTCAATATGAGGCAGCACCATAAGAGGTCAATTTATTTCAAATTATATCAGCGAACGCAACAACGCAAATACACCAAATGAAGTACAATGTGTACAGTCCATACTTCACCCCATAATATATTTACGAAACACAGCCGCCCTTTCGTTCGCATCAAACAACTATTGCATTCTCATCCTTTTCTCCACTGTACATGAATTCTGTTGCGCTTTCCCACTCGCTCTTATATTGAGCCGTCGATTGCATCAACGGGTTGGTTGGTCGCTGTTACTACTGCCAGTTTCGACCCTTTTACATCTATCGCGCGCGCACTACTCCCACGGCTTGGTTATTGTTCACGTTAATTGATGCGTTATGTTTGATGCCGTTCTGATAGCCATTGTACGCAGCCTGTCCACTGATAACTGAGTTACTGACTGCGGCGACCAGAGTGCACTCAAACCTAATTATCTCGAGCCGATGCAACTGCCGCATTGCGTTGCGTTTGTGTCTTGTATCCTCCAATGCATTCGACACATTTTGCTCAATTCATTTTCAATTCATGTACATTTGTGCACTGACGAATTTATTCTATAATCCAGTGCAATGAATTTTGATACGTAAATTTTAGTTATTGGTCATAATGGAATTGAGTGGATCAGAGAAAAAACGGGATAATTTTCATTGAGGTATTTTATTATTGAATGGTTTGTGTAACGAGTTGAAGAGAACAGTAGCAACTTTTTATTTTTCGTTCTATTTTAGTGAGTGCGTGTGTTTGTGTGTGTTTTCCATTAATTTTTATTTCGCAAATGCTCTCTTGGATATGGGAGTTGACGGTATAACTGGGTCGTAAAGCTTTTAGTTTATTTCACATGACCGTGACAAAGGCCGCGCGAAACGGAAGCTCGCCACGATAAATTCTGAAATTCAATTCGCCAGTCGACTCTCACTTTTGTGCCCCCTCATATACAACGCATACCGCACGTTTGTTGTGTGTCTGTAGCCTTCTTGTGCTATACACATGTACATTTTCTATCTTCTTTATACTTTGATGATACTTGAACTTGCCACGAAAGTTTAGCATGAAGGTCATTCGTTGGAGAAATTTTATGCGATTTTTGTTCTTATATTCTTCATCTACACCTCACTTCATTGTATTTCTTTTTTGCTTATTTTTATGAATCAACGTGGCGGACTTTTTGACGCTGATTTACGCTCGTAAAGTGCTCACATGCCGACGCCTGTGTGTGCTACTGCGGTTGCTTAAATGGAAGAAAAATGAAAAAAAAAAAAAACGACAAGTTTTATTCATTGGGTATGCAGAAAATTATTCGAAAAAAATGTGCAATAAAGCACTGGAATGAATTAACCTTTTGTGTAGATATAAAAATGAAGCGTGATGAGCTCCTGTTGGTAAATTTTATATTTATGTTGAATTTTTTCTATCGCCTCCTGTTCTACTCTCTCTGGCGATATATTGTTCATATGTTATTCCCTGATGTTTTCTTATTCTGCCAGTTTCTTTTGTTACTACTGAGTTAAAATGACATTCTGACATGTACGAGAAAGAACAAAAAATTCGAAATGGTGGTAGACTGAAAAATGAACACAATAAAAATCGCAATATCAGTTGAAAACGAACAAAATAATTGTGTGACACTGTCAAACTTGCTGAAAACAAAATTATTCAATCAAATGCACAAAGAGAAAATGAATCAACAATAATGAAGCAATCAAAGGGGGATGAAATCACACTTGGCGTTTCATTTATCAATTTCCTATGAACAAACAAAAATGTCATACAAACACGTTAACCAATCATACAAAATGTACAATTACTAATTAATCCCTCATTGCACTGATTTCACAAAGAGTGACAAACACATCTGTCGTCCAATACAAATCATTAAAAAATTGATAACTCCATAATTCATACAAAGATGATTGCCGTGAGCTTTAAAAACACTTCCGTACACTCATCTTCATCTAACTATCCTCAAGATATCCCAGTAACTAAGCTAAGAGAAGCCACAACGTCCATCAACTCTCTGTCTTTGTATCAAGTCTTGTCTCATAAACGCAATAGAATGATGCAAGCCTGCAGGGTTTTGCGCTCTTGGAGAATCGAGGCTTGCCCAAGGTGTGCTAGATCTCAGTACGTCCAAGCGACGTTTTGAGGTCATGGATGAGGGCATTCCGTCCATCTCAAACAGGCGCGCAATGCGACCTGGCGTGTCCGTTTACTCTATTATCGGCCAGGGGCCACCAACCATCCTCGTCCTCTTGCGTCTCTTTCAGTTTATACGTTCACATACAAACTCCAACATCGACGACCAAAGCGACACAGTACACCGTGCGCTGAGCATCTCTTCGAGGCAACAACATCGAGGAAATGCGAGTGAAGATGCAGAGAATAAACTATCGATGCCCATGGGGGTAAAGCAAAGCCCTGTAATTAAACTCGGGGCAACGTCTAAGATGCAAAACGTACTTAGTAAGCAGAGCTTACGCTTGAACGGTTGGACCGTGAGATGGAAACTCTCTATATGTACACAATAATATATATATGTATATATGAGAATGAACAACAGAGAATGTGGATGATGTATAAGGGATAGACGACAAGAAGCGAATCCAACGGACAGTCAGTGGTTTTCCACGGACCCGGAAGTAGTGCCTGACCTCGGGCTACTACAAACCTGGCATCGAGTTTCAAATTCCCCTTAGGAAGATTTCATGATACAAACACCAACCCTTATATCGCTGTAGATTTATAAGCAACATGAAGATGATGATAAAGACATAAATTCATGTCAATATGAATTTTGCTATCTTTTTCGATTGGATTTTTATTGATATGTCAAGAAAATGAATGGGCGGTAACTCCTAGTTGAACTGGTTTCATCAACATTCATCATCTTCAATCATAATTCTGGAACAATGAATTCTTTTCTTTTCATGGGGTTTTAGAAGTTTCATGGTTCCATGATGGGGTTTTTATCTAGGGAATAGTAAAATTTAATTGGATCCAATCGGTAATTTGGCTGTGTAATAATTCATTGCCAGGTGGTGAAGCTTTCATAAGTGCAAGGAGAGAACAGAGCGCGATGTGAGGAGAATGTAATCAAGAAAAGAGAAGGAATTCAAAGCTAATGGAGACGTATCTGTATGAAAGGAAACGCCCAGGTTTTGGGAGTTAGACAAGTAGATGTGTAATTTTTTTTTCCATACCGCGCCTGAAGACGTTATGGGATTGAGTCGTTAGATGTACACATGGCATGATAGACATCCGGCTGATCCAACGGGGTGTGTTCCCCTGTGGGATATGATGCCAATAAACTAATAGCTTCTCAATACAATCTTGAGTCTTAGACCAATAAATTTTTTATCCTCTTCACAATTTATTTTATAAATTTTTTTTCTCTTTATTTTGATTTTTTTATCCATGTGAAAGTGATTGGTCTTACAAGGGATGAATTGTCCACGTGAAACGTGTTTTGATATTGAAAATGTGGAATTAAGAGAGGCAACAATACCAAACGACGATTTAATTGTCTGCAAATATTAATAAATGTACAGAGAAGAGAAAATGAGAGGACGATGATAATGAACGGGACAAAATGTTGGTTGGTTTTGAGTAGACTGAGTAGGGTGAAAGAGAATTCTCAGTATAATGCTTGGATGGTTTACACAAAATGTTTAGTGTATTATATGTGTGAGTACTGTTGTTTGTACACAGAGTGAAAGGGTGAGTGGCCAATGAGGGGTGTACAAGAGATGAAGCAAGTGGAAAAGTGTGCGAATGCGCGCCCGTTTGGTGATTGAAATTTGTGAGATTTGCTTTGACACAATAACAAGCACAAACCTTTTCTGGGATATGTAAAGATATTACAGAGAGAGTAGAACATTCTCGTTTCTGCTGTGTTTATTCTCATCCGTTTAAATGTTCCACCTTAAAATATGGCTGTTGTATGTTCATGGATATTGCGCATGAAATATGGTGATGTGTTTGACTATCCCAAAATTGCCTTTCGTTTAACAATTATTGGGAATCGACGATGTGTCCAACCATTGCAGTGTAAAGTATCGTCATATTCGCTTGTTGGAGTATACGAAATCGACGAACCCAAAAATTATTGCCTGGTCATTGGATGATGACATAAAACATCCCCGAAAAAAAAGAAGATACAGGAAAAATGGACGTTTGTTCATATTCGGTGAGAATTTTCGTTTGATAGTAAACGTAAAAGAAAATTATTCAGCTGAAATAATTGCGAGAATTGAACGATTCATTTCGTGATAGAGGTTATGGAAAATTTCATGCGATTGTCAATGTCAATATGAAAAAATTTGATGGATAAAATTTTTTTTTTATTTTTTCTGAAATCATTTGCTGGTTGTTTAAGTCCTCATACGTTAAAAATGAAGCCTTTTACTCAATTGATACCCACTAAATTCCTTCCCATGGATTCAACATTTAACCGGACTTATTCATCAATGAATTCTCTCGTTAAAATGATGGATATGAAAACGATCGTTTTCATCACGTCCGTTCAAATCTGATGATTCTCTTGAATGAAGTTATATATGAATATAAAAGGCTTCTCCCATCGTTTTTGCACACTATTTTTTCAACCGTCTGCGCATCCACCAACATTATTGTCGACATATATATTTATATATGTAGGTGTGCACTTTTATATAGGAGGTTATTGCACGAGTAAGACGATATCTCTTTGGGGCCGCGTTTAAAACACAACTGGGGCCCACCCTGCACTGCGTCTTCCACCTGTCATCGCCTGCAACTGCTTCATAGTTATTTTATTTTTATGTTTAATCCTTTTCTTTTTCTTTCCTCTTCTTCACAACGTTCTCTTCCATTACGATGAATTATTTACTTGCATGTATTAAATAATGTTAATATGAATTTTTTGTGTGGAAGGAAATGCAGTTTTTACCTCAGACTTCAATCAAATTTCTGGAAATAATTGAAATGATGACAGGTGTTTAAATCAGATATTTCAGATTGTTTTACATGACTGTTACTCTATGGAGAAAAATGGACTGAATGGGGAAAGGTGAATACTTCTGTGTGCAATTCGATCATTACAATAATTATTTGAACATTATCACTTGAGTGAAATGAAAGGAAAACGAAGCGAATGATAAGCGAAAATTTGTAATCAGTCTCGATGAATAAAGCGACGAATCAAAGAGATAACTTGCGGCGGTGTCGTTTGAATCTTGTTGAGATCTCAAAACTCACATGCAATGGTAAAAAGAAAGAAAAGGCGAATATCACATAACTCTTCAGACTTTTTTTTTCTCATTTCATTCTCCTTTTTGCTACACAATTTTAAATTGAAATCTTTTCATACATGACGAGAAAAAGAAGAAAAAGATCTGCGCAATACCATTTGTAAGCGTGTCTCTGTGAACTAACATTGGGTTGTAAATTCCCTTTGCTGGATCTTTAATGTGGCAATCTTAGGGCGTGATAAAGTGGAGTGCAAATGGTAGAGACGAAAGAGAATGACCGAGTGACGGACTTGTATGAAAAACCGCAATGAGACACACGAGCTATTACTTTGTATAAACAGACCGCCCGAGGTTGTACTTCTTTCACCATTTTTCTTCCTTTTCCACTTGCTCTGTTTATTTTTTTTTCTACCCCATCTGTGACGATTCAAGTCCATTCCTTCTTTTCCTACTCATCATTGGATTCTCTTTTTACTGTAATGTAACCTTTGAGCGTTCCGCACTTTTTTTTCCATTCACTACTTCGTCAGTTGGTCTCTAGATACAACCAAAAAATGAACGAGGCTGCATAAAAAAGGAGAAAAAGAAAATAAAGAAATGCAAAGATAAAAACTTGTTTCTTACATTCACAGCACAAACTTGAAATGAAAATTCTTTTGCTCTTTCATGTCTTTTCAAAACAAAAAAAAATTAGGAAATGAGGAAAAAATATGTAAAAGTCATTTTTTCGTTCTTCTGCATTTTTATTTAGAAAATAAATATTTCAGATGGAAAAACAAGGGAGAAAAATATAAATAGAAAGAGGAAAAGAACATATAAGATTGTATATTTTGCAGAAGCTTTTTGCATTGAGATGAAAAAATAACGTTCTTTTTGCATACTGTTCGGATTAAAAGGCAAACAGAGTCAGTTCATGAGGAAAAAAGAGAAAAAAAAATAAAGAGCTGGAGAGGAGAATGAGCGTATGCGTTCACTCT
Organism: Meteorus sp. PSUC_FEM 10030008; assembly: GCA_018881525.1. Taxonomy (NCBI): domain Eukaryota; kingdom Metazoa; phylum Arthropoda; class Insecta; order Hymenoptera; family Braconidae; genus Meteorus; species Meteorus sp. PSUC_FEM 10030008. Next base: position 10,966 of record JABMBR010004359.1, read on the forward strand.
TGGGAAGAGCATTGACGAGAAGTTCGTGGGGTTGTTCTTTGCTGTGTTGAAGATATTGTATGTACATTGGTGGTTTCGTTGAAAGAAAATTTATGGGAATTAATATTGGCTGTTTGTGGGTGGCTAGAAGGGGAGTAGTCTATAGGCTGCCTCAAATGTATATAGTTTGGCCTCGGGGTCCCGCGGAATGCGACTTACTGCCATACATGAAGGAAACTTTAAGAATTTAATTCGTACAATACGCACAACCCCTACATTTCTATGTGCTTTCGTCCTTTCACATCTCTCGTCTTATGTTTTCTTGATATTTTATATTTTCTTATTATTTCTTCCAACCATTTCCCACGGTGAATGTTCGTACTTGCGTTCATATTTCCGCCCTCGTTTATCCTACTACTCTCACCCTATCTTATTATGTCTCCTCCATTACCCCTTGAGTCTTATGTTGCTTCACCTTTTTCATGCCCCACTTAACTCGTTGTCATCAACATCAATGACACCAAAGATGATTCCATTTGTCATTTTTATAGAAATTTTCAATTTTACAACTTTCTGTTTTGTTTCGTTTTCTTTATGGGATCCCGACGTGTTTCCATCGCATCAGATAGACAATTTCAATTCTAATGACGGAAATTCTTCCTAAATGAACCTAAACAGAATGAAAAAAAATAAAATGAATCGACTTCAATTTTTTTTTTCCTTCTTTCATTTACAGTTTGATCTGATTTCCTTTTTCACTTTCATCATTTTGTGTTTTTTCAGTTCATCAATGACTCACCACAAGGAATTGCTATCCCCATCCTATCAACATAAATACTAAAAGAGAAAATATATCTCATGCACGAAAATTGAGATAAAAAAAAATCCACCATTAGCATTGCGTTGAACGTGTCCCATGAGAGTGGTGATTCTTGTTCTCATACAGTATCCACTGTATTAAACACACACACATACACACATGTGATACACAGAACAGAAAGAAAAAAGAAAAAAAACAAACCCCATGGCGCCCGATCAGCCGTTTTGGGTTTCCATTTTTTTGTGTTTACTCCGGACGAAAAAAGATGGAAGAAAAATAGGGAAAAATGAAATATCATCGACACGTATTATCGTATGGAAGAATCTTTGTGACATTTAAGCAGTGGGAAAAAACTATTATCATGTGGATAAAATAAAAAAACGACGGGGTGTAGATTTTGGATACCCATAAAAAATACGAACCACATAATATTCACATAGAATATCACTTCACATGTTTATACAAAGAATGAATTAGAACACCATCAAAATTGACGATTAAACTGCATCCAATCCATCTTTAACAATTTCCCATCCACCAATTCTCTGTCCAAATACAATTCGTTCAATTCTCCACCACAAAAATTGAAAAAATTTTGCAAAGTGATACAAAAATCAGTATCAAGTCATCAGAATTAAAATGAAAATATTACCAGCAATAACGTTTATTGGTCATAACAGAAATTGAACTGTTTTTGAGAGAATAAAACCGAAAAATTGAGAGATGTGAATGACAAGGGTGATTTGCCCTACACAAGTGGTAGTTGATTATATGGAAATGAAAGAGTGAAAAGAGAATTGAAGGACGTTGTATAAACTGAATAAAATAAATCGGTCTCGCCATTTTAGTTGCATACAATCGCGCGTTGATATAATAATAATGGTGTATAGAAAGCATAGAGTTTCGCGGGATGAAGCCGGCGAGAATTCGATGCAAAAAAATAAAACATTGCTTATATATATAGATGGTTATCGTGTAGTAATCGCGGCCCGGGGTATTGGATGAAATAAAACGGGGATGGCTTCTAATGCTGGGTTATTTTTTTAATGGCTTCGCCGAGCGACGCGACGAGAATGATGGTGGAAAATAAAAAAATAATAATATTAAAATTGGAAATATCGATATAGTAATATGTCTATATATATTAAAACGATTTGACTTTAACATTTTTTTTTATTCTTCTATAGATTCCTTTGCATATCGTTCGCGCTGAAAATTATTACTAACAGAGTGGGTATTTCAATTTTTTTTTAATTTCTTTTCCGATAATAAAGAACGATGAATGAAATGATTAGTTGATTATTCGAGAGAAATATTTTTTATTTAATCAAATTGGTAGAAATTCGATTTATCGAGAGGAGTTTTAATATTCTTGATAATGAACCTCGTGCGGGCTTTTTTTTATATTCCTGTACCACAATACAATCACAAATCTTATTCGAAATAATTTTGAATTTAATATTAAGGAATTGTCATTCATTAATTTCATGTAAACGGCATCGTTAGATTTTATAGAGAAGTACAATATGAATGAAAAGAAAAAATAAAGGTCAGATAAAAACGAGAAAGAATGAGAAGTCTATCGCAGCAACACCCCTCGTGCCGGGGCATTTACGTCTTTTCTGTGCTATGAGCACACACATAATCCTGATATCTGTCGGTTTTCGGCCAATAAAACACGCATGATCTTGTATATATCTATACATAATACACGCAATGGAATCCGCTGTGGTACTGTCTCGCACTGATAAAGCAAAAAAACGAAAAGGAAGAGCGTACATAAAGATAACAATCCCCTTACAGTTGCTGCGGCCTTATTTATTTTTTTTTTTCTTTCACACTTGTAACATACTCCAATCCCATATCTCATAACGATAATAATTCTCATCATTTTTCTTTTCTTCGTTCTATTTTATTTTTTACCGTTCAAAACAAATGTTTTAATCGGTACAGTCAGTCATAATATCTGATTTTGATATTCATTCGCTCACGATCATTCATCTAATTCATTTATATTTACATGTGTGTACGAAACTAAATCCCGATTACTGGCTATTACGTTTCGGGATGCGTTTGAGTTAACCGGACACATTGGTAACCAGAACCCCAGTCTCAAATGACGCGCGCGCACAAAGACTACGTAAATATTTTCATATAACTTTACCGAGGTAATTCATGCGATCAGAAATCTCCCATAGCGCAAAATGAAGACAAGAGAGTGAAAGTGGGTAAACAAAAATGAGAAGAAAAAAAAAAAAGGAATAGTGAAAACAAAAAAATACTTGAAGTTCTTTTTTTTTCTTTTGTATAAACTCACACAGAGACCACACGCGCCGTGCATGAGACAATGGAATCGTATATTATATCTAACCCATATAATATGAAGGACACTCAAAAAGCTTTTCAAAGTTTACATCGTTTATTATTTTTCTTTCTTTATTTTTTCTGTTCACATTTTACCAACCCCTATAACAGCATATGCAAGCGGATCGGAGGATACAAAATGTTTTTTTGTTGTTCGTGCATGTGGTTGTGTTGGTTGGTAACGGAAGTGAGTGAATAAGACGTGAAGAGATATAAAATGTGAATGTGTAAGTTGTGAATGTGTTTGTTTGACAGAATAGATCCTCTTCTGAAATGATATAAAGATGTGTGAGTGGCTGACCCTCTCGAGGATGTTTCTACTCGCAAACTGGATTCCAACAACGAGCGATCTCCATTTCCATATGGGCCACAAGGGGGTGAATGTTGTGGAAGGGGTTGGTGGAATATTGTGAAGGGGATTGGGTAAAACTACGTTTGCACATAGGGCGAAAAGTTGTCCCAACGAAATTGATATTCGAAACACTTTCCGTTCTATTTCCTCTCACTTGGCCTTTTGGGTTTTTGTGGCCTTTGCAATGGTCCTTCAGATGTCACATCTTGCTGTGGTGATTATTGTCATATTATGAGCATTCATCACTCAAAATGCTGGAACAATTTCCATTCAAAACGAATTTTATCTTATTTCATGAAACCGACATTTTATCCCAAGTCAGAAGCAAAAGAAACCAGATCAGTCACCATCATCTCTCACCATCAAATTTGTACTTTCTCATGATCCTCAACTCGAATGAGATGATTTCCATTTCATCAGAAAATCAATCGAGGTTGCTTAAATCTCATTCTGACATGCAGTTCGGTACATCTGTAACCCTCAAGAAGAGTAAAAATGACGAATATTGGAAACTGTCTGACCAAATCCACCATTTTTCCAACATTCATAACCTACTTATCTCCCTGTACAAATATTAATCACAATGACTTCACGTCTTCACCCAAAATATCTCTCTTGCACTCAAATAGATTTATAATATAACCTCAACTTGCTCGTGCATACCATACTGCTACGGTTGGCACGTGAATTAGCATTCACACAGGATGCACGCTCTAACTACTATCGACGTTGGGCTCCAACTATAATCATCCGAGTGGTACGGGTTAAGTGTAATATTATTCAGCAGACAGCTTTGTATGGATATATTGGGTGGGGAATGGGTAAAGGAAAGACCCTGAATGTGTAAGGACACAGATGCTGTCCGTCGGAGGCAACAACGACATTCTAGAATCATAGCTAGAAATATATTACATGTAAAAGGGAAGATTGTGAGCTAGAGAGATTTGCTGGCATTGCAGTGGGTGTCTAAGTGCTTTTCTACAACCCTTCACTAGCCCTTAACTATTGCGAGTTGTCATCTTACGACCATCGGGTTATGCTTGTCCTCAATTTCACTAGTTCATACTCCGCTATGAATTCTAATAGGACTGTTCTCATACATTTCAGTAAAATACCACGAGATATGTGTCACATTCATCAGAGATTTAGTGCAAAAGAATTTTTATCTTGGGGATGGAGAAATTTTATCACTGCCAATCTCTTCTGGAACTAGATGAGAGTGACATCGCATTTAGAATTGGATTAATAATTCGATCGTGAATCATAAAATGATATTCCTTGAATGTAGACCTGGGATCGGTGCAAGATGTTCCATCTCCAGCAAATGATAAATAATAAATTTTTGATATTTATCAATATTGTTTGTCATAAATTTGTATAATCAGTCGTGGCTGATTGGATGAGATTGTTGTGGCAGCCGGAGAATTACTAATTCTTTCTTGCCAGAAACTACCCGGTCATTTGACTTTGCTGAGTATAAAATAGTCCATAGTTGGTGCAGGTGTCGGAAATGGTCAATATAACCGCAAAATGTAAATCGTATTGCTGTTTCGTTGGCAAATAACGATGAGAGGAGTAAAAGAGAAAGAGGGAGATATCTAAAGAGAGTGGAAGAGGTGAAGTACATCTAAACGAAGTGGGGAGAAATAGCTGACAGGGTGGGAACTCTTGCTGTATTAAACACGAACACGGACTAAGACGCTTGGTGCTTGTCTATATGTGGTTGTAATATTAGTTTGCAACGGCCTGATTGGATTCAGTCTCTCACCCTCTCCATTTCTCTCTTACTCTATTACTCTCTCACTCTATCGTTCGCCCTCTTGGATCGCCGGCTGGATGGACTCTGATTGTTTGGGTAGACCGAGGGCAAGACTCGAAGACCTCTCGACGGCTTCTGACGAGAATCACGCCGGCATTTGCATATTAAATGGACGCCGCGTGCTTCGTGTTTGGTTATGACGCCAAGATTGTTACTGTGAAAATAAACCCAAGTTTTGCAAAATTAAGAAAAAAAAATTCATATTTTTATTTGTATTTTCAAATATTCACAGGAAATGCTGACATTTCAAGTTCATTTTTCGTGATGAATTCTATCAGTCACTCCAGAATTCTCCAACCGATTCAGTAATTTGTGAATAAATCCAGAACCAAATGAAGAAACCCAATGAAAATTGCCCGATGGAAAATGTCATGAAGAAAAAAAGAAAAAATCTTCAGTCATGTTGTGTACAACGATGAGCATCGATGTGTAATATAATTGTTCTGTTAATGTCACGACATGTATGTGTGTCTATATATATTGAAGAACGCGTGCGCGCAGGCCACCGAAGAATTTGCGAGAGTATAAAATACAAGGACAGCGTCGACGGTGGCTGAATGACGACGTGGGGAGTCCACACCGTGAAGTGGTCGAAGGCTTTCTGACCGAGCGCACAGCGGTAGCTGATGTATTTTGACGTGTCCGATGGCATAAAACTCTCGCTGCCCCCATCACTTTCTCTCCTCTCCCTCATATTTTTACTCACTGGTGTTGGCTGCATTATCTAATGGACCACCTCCGCCCTTCAATAATGCATCACTTCTGTTATTTTTCCTTTTTTTTTCTATTCTATTTATTTTGTTTATTTTATTTCCTTTTATTTCACTTGGTCTTTCTCGATCTTCATCATTCTGTGTATCTGTTATTCCATATAAAATCAGCTGAGGTGCAATCCCCATAACTTTGTACACGCGTGAGTTCTCATTTCATAAACGACTACACAAATTCTTTTCTGATTTAATTCTTAACTCACTTTTCGCGCGTCATCGAATTATGGAACAATCACTCAGATGACCAGCAGTGAGTTGATTGCTTGGACAAAATGTGATAGACAGGAGAAAAATATTTACTGAACCATTGTTGCAATCGTGAGTCATGTTGTGTAAATGGTGTTGTGGTTTATCTGTACATTTTTAGGAGGACAGTAGATATGACCAATTTTTTATAAATTTTCATCATAGATAGAAGAAATTACGGAACATCTAGGTCACTCACAGATTTATTTTCACACACTTTTGTGATCGATAATTGCAATAATTGTCGATATGTTTGTCATTCAATACCAATAATCCGTAGAATGATTGTCAGCCAATATTTTTTCAATTGTTTCCATGTTCAATACAGTAAATAATAGAATTGTCAATCGTAAAATAAGCAGGAAATTCATCCGTCAAACAATGCTCAATATCCCTATTAATCAGATAATTTCTTTGCTAAAATTGAAACAAAAAAAATTTTCAATAAATAAAATATTTGTGATTAGGAGAATAAATAGCTGAAAAACAGGAAACAATTCATAATAAATCTTCACACCGAAACCAAACAGAGATGCGAAGAATTACGAAAAAACTGGAGCACAAATTTCAAGTGTTTTGATTAGACAGAACAAAGTGGGTGTGAGTCTACGACCGATATATATATTCTTCTCCATTCTTCCTTTCTTTTCTACTTTTTTTCTTCAATATGTAAATATAATAATATTGCATCTTTCTTCATTCACTCGTATTTCTCCGTTACTCCTTTTGCGTGTGTATATTCTTAGTTTGCAATGTATGCAGTCGGTTGTTACCGAAGGAGTGGTTTTGCCAAGCGGCCAATGGCGAGTGCTCAGGCTAATTCTAGGGTGCCGCCGCCGCGCCATCTTTGCATCATAATGCTGCGCTCGCGGCCCCCCTTCGTACCCCGATATGCCGCCCAACCTTTCTCCATCTCTTTTTTCCCTCACTCACCTTTTCTTTCGTTCGCTTATGTCCTCGTGCGCAGGACTTTACATATCTCACTTTGTGTTCTGGTTCTCCGTCTTTTGTACAGTGCTTTCATCATTCTTGGATATTATAACAAATAAGATGGTAAAAGTGGAGAACAAGTGAGAAATATCTGTAGAACAAAAGCAATTGAACGAAAAAGAAAATGACTGTCGAGATAGAAAATACGTGAAATGAGTAGAAATGTGAAGGTAGTGAGGTATTATATATTGAAAGAGGGCAAGAAACTGAGTGAGATGGAGAATGGGGCGGCCATGGTGGTGTGTTGGAGGAGAAGGGATTGTCTGCGCCTTGTCTGCCGGGAATCAATCACGTGCCAGTGGCTCCCAACCCTGCTGAAACTGAATTCCTGTATCGGTAATTTTATTCTCCTGATAGATCTTTGGTTGAATCCTTCTATGGATTGGACAGAAAGAGTATCATTGCTTTCATGTAAATGAATAATGAAGAAGCTGTTTGTGGTTTTTATTTTAAAACACAACTCATCACTTTTGGATTAGAAGTGTATGTGTAGAGATGCAGGATGTGGTTTGATGTATACGTTTAATATTGTATAGACAAGTATGAAGACGCCTGAAGCACTGTGAGCCACCTACACTTCTATGAACACATACGTCGGTCCTGTCAAGCTCATGCAGTCTACTCTCTTTATTAGATCGTATGATGCATCGTATTCAACATATGTGCAAGCTACCGTCGCTACTTCATGTTTGTTAATGATGATTTCATTTGGATTCAGGTTGAGATTAAGAAACAATGACAGTTGATGTTGATGTGGATTTTCGGTTGCTGCAGAGTCTGGGCAAGTTTGCTCTGGATGGGGAATTTTTATTTCGTAAATTTCAATGACAAACTGCAGATTCGATTGAGTTATTGGATTCCTCGCCAGAATCATCTGTGAAAATTTTGATAGAATTAAAATTAGTGGAAAATTATTCTTGGGAATGTTCATCTCATTAAACTGAAACATTTTATCAAGATAAAAAAAATTGAATTCTCCTTCGCGAGAATATTCAATTTTATCGACACGAAAAACTGTTTATTTATCATATAAATTTATAATTTATTTTTAGTTTTTGTTAATTGTCGGGTTGACGAGGAATGAATGAAAAAGAAACATAAAATATCGAGTTTGAGAGAGTCTGAGGAGGAGCATACGGACAATGACTGGACACGGTGCATCACAGTGATGGAAAATAATTAAGGCGAGAGTAAGTGAGTTGGTGTGTGTGGGTGTATGTGCGTGTATGTATATGATGAGAGGAAGAGTGAAAGAAGGAGGCATGAAGGGGTTCAAAGAAGCCGCCGGCGATCAGATCGATCGCGTATGAAGGATGCATATCATCGGGGCAACTGGATCCTCTGCCCTTGTTCCTCGTATATATGCAACGGTTGTCCTCTACCATGGTATATGTATGAATTTTTATATCACGATGATGGTTGTGGTGAAGGTGGTGGGAGCTGAAGAAGGATTAGTGGAGGCAGAGTAATATGAGCATCACATACACATGAACCCCAATGTGTAGATGTATTTGGCATTGATGAGGAGAGTATGTTGTTGTTGGATTGATGGAGAGAATGAGGAGGTGTAGCAATGCACATCAGCAAGAGCGAGACCCAAGTGAAACGATGGACAATGGAGAATTTGATCGCATTGTTCTGATCCAAACCCGTGAACTTCCTTGATACATTTATTGATTTAGCTCAGTTGATCAAGATCACTACAATGTAAATTTTCATCTGACAGTTATGACTTCATTCCCAGAACAAATCGAATGAAAATTCTGCAACTAAAGTAACACTGAGATGAACTGAGACAATGATTTCTCCAGGACAACAATTGAATGATTGAGTTAATTATGATTGGACTGTATTTGTTGTTTCAAAGATGTGAAGTGTCTAGAGAAATTTTTTGGAGATCGTTGATTTATGTAATATTGAAATTGATACTCAATTCAATTGAAGTAAACAGTGTCATTATCAATTATTGTTGCAGTGTTATTTCAAAAACGTGTAAAGAAAGAGCGACGGGCGAGAAAAAGACTTCAAGAGCAACTGGACTTGGAGATCAAGAGGCGCACGCAATTGGAAGAGGCACTCAAGGCCACGGGGGCCTCGTCGGAACAAGTCAGAGCAATAGCCGGTGGGTATATAATATACATAAAAGAATCATATTAAATAAAGAAATCCAAATTTATCCATATAAAAAGATAAAGAAATAAAAATAAAACGATAGAGGAATCAAACTGCCACATCCTTCTGAGAATTTGGATATTTCGATTCACGTTTAAATCCTTCATCTTATTTCATATATTTGTCTCTGTTTCTTGATTCAGTTTTGGAGATTCGATTACAATGACAGGAATATTAGGGTTTGCCTTGGAAGAGAATCTATATGTAAGACGCTCGGGGCTAGTTTCTCTCTCTCACATCATACAGTTCTCTGGGATCACCGAATAAATTAATTAATTCGTTGGGACAAGAGTAAACAGCCTGACACCCAGCAGAATATGATTCCTTACTTATCCTTATACTGTATACGCCCGCCGGTGTAATCCTCATTTCGCAGTCGTTTCGCATGTTTCAAAACGTTATATTCGTCGAGTAATATTCATGCAACACCCCTCACCTCCATTTTCATTTTCATCTTTAATTCTCTGCTGTACACCCTATCCAAACCATGATTTTCACTACCACCCTGTCACTACCAAAACTCAAACACGAAACCCTTTAAGTAAAATCTCTTATTCTGATATATATGTATAATATTTACGTGCCAACGACGCACTGCGTCGCTTTTACCCCCGCTACTGATTAGCCCTGTCATACCCAGAGAGTCGTGATATTAATTTCAAATCAAACGAAACAAGACGCTCTGTATATATCCAATATTATATACGTACAGTGCTTCCTTTACTGTTTCTTCACGGTTATACACACTTGTAAACAGAGCCTGTGGGTGGGCTACTAGTTGGGCACGCGCCGTTAATATTCCTAATAGTACAAAAATAAATTAATAAATTCTTGAGAATGTTGAGAAATAAATAGATATTTATTTAGAGATTATCAATATACTTTCAACGATGTTCACTTCTTTGAACTCGCCCACGATGCGTATCAAGTTTCATGGGTATTCAGTCAATCGAAAAAATGGAGAATTATATGATATTGAAGTAGGAGAAATAAAGGGAGAAGGGAAATAATATTTATGGACTGGGTTGATTTTTAGAAAACGTAACGGCGGAAGCCCGCACGAAATCGGAGCCATCAGATGATATTGCCACACATTCACAACAAAGTCAATCGTCTCAACAACAACAATCATCGCAACAACAGTCATCACAACAATCACATCAACAGCAGCAGCAGCAACAGCAACAACAGGTTCAACAATACCGAGAATCCCAGGTGCCACGTCCACCACAACAGCCAACGACGCCTGACGCAATAAAACCTGGTTGGGGATATGGTTTAGACCTCATTGGTGGTCAGGCTTCCGCATTCTGGCAAAACTACCAAGGTGAGTTTTATTGGCACCTTTCTCTATTCCTTTTTTCCTTGAATCACTTGTGTGCGTCTTCTCTTTTCCATTCTCTTACTCTATCTCACTATCCACATCCCATGCTTTAGAGTGGATCAACGGGCTCGCCTTTCATTTATACCTCCAAGGCATTTGACCTGCTCTCGCTCTATTGTAGAGATCACAATTAAACGTGATTGATTGCCATCCTTATATAGAACAATATTACTAGAGTAAGCACACGTTTATAATATGGAATTGTATAGTCTTTCTATCTTACGTTGCAAAATTGTAACTGTGATATTTTAATGATTAATAATTATTTTTAACTCGCAAAAAAGTGTATTATCATCACCCAAGTTAATAATCGGTAACGTAATATGTAATATCCAATGACACCCTAAAATATTTTAAACCTATATTTTTGCAATTATCGAAATAAAACGTTTTATCGGATGATAGTTATATATGTATGTATAGATATATAGACAAAAGCGAATGAGAATTACTGGCATTCTCGCTTAATGATACATTGCCAACCTTCTTTAGGATTGAAAAGTTCTTATCCATTCCATTGCTAAATACGATAATAATTTAATTATTTCATTCTTCTCTTCTTCACAATCCACGCTACACTTGGTGATTTATCATTCTATAAATTGTGTCTTTGGTGTTGCAATAGTGCAGCAACCAAAAATCTTGCAGTACTCGCGATCACGTTCAGATATTTCAATTCAAACAGCGTTGATAATTCTGAAATTATCGAATCAACTCGCGTTTATCCGATTCAGCTGGAAAATTCTGAATTTGATAAAATTTTCAATTCGATCTTCATGTCTTGTGGACAAATGTCAATGAGAATTTCTCAATATAAAATAAATTTAACCAGGTTGACCTCCATAAAACTCTCAATAACTCCACTGTACATTTTCAATTAAATATACAGTAGATATACTCGTAATATATTCTTTCAACCCTATTTAGAGCAACGTGTGTATAATCGCATTTACGTATTGGGATCCACTCAATTTTTCTGACTTGCCGAGCGAATCGACTCATCCTCACTATCAACCTGCTCTGCTTCCCTCAACCGATTATTAAAGAAATCTGTTGGGCGAACACACATTCAATCTAGACAACCAATCGCCACCACGTTTTATACACCAAATTTATATACACATATATATAGATAGTGTATCGTTGTTATCCACAAAAAATAAATTATTCGTAAGAGATCTCGAGCGAGAGCAATCATGCTCGTTGCCAATAAAACATTGATGGTTTATATATGGATGGAAGTACCTGTAGGATACAGAATGAACATTTCCCCTTCGTATTTTGTCAGTATGTGAGTATGAATGCAATGGACTATGGAGAAGTGTGGAACAGATGAGGAGAAAATTATTAAACACACATATTTGAATGGGGTCTTGAAGTACCTTGGGCATCATCATGTGGAATCCATTTGCAATAAACAACAAAGATTCATACGAAGGGGGTTATGTACGTGGGTAAAGATGTAGAAGGAGAGAAAGCGAGTGGAGGGAGATGATGCGAATAAAGTCAAGGGGATGAGATTGTCGTCTAAGGTAGTTGTATATATACTGGTATATCACCAGAGGGACCTCAGGGCTGTCTATAGTTACTAGGTGATGCTGATGTGTCTTCAAGTCATGCATTCTATACGAGCATCAGTGAATCTCACTCACATTTGTACAATGCATGAAAACAGTTGACGCAGCTGATTGAAAAACGAATTTTTCAAGAAGATGAATAATAAAAAATTCAATTGTCCATTTGTGATTTGCATGACGTGAACTAGAACTTTCAACAGATATCATTGACGTGAAATATGTGATGGAGTTAATTAAAAAATGTTAAAAGTACGTGAGAGTGTTTCCAATGCATCACGTAGTTATCCACAATTTATGAAAGAAAAGAATGAGGAGAGTACATGAGCGCAAGACATAGATGATGTGCAGTTGGTGATGGTGTTGTTGTTGTTGTTATTGTACGGAATATAATATTGGATGGAGAGAGGAATTTATTCGGTAGCTGGTGTACGTTGGGAATTTATGTTGAGATGAGAACCGTGGCGTGTAATGCAGAGTTTATGCACATCTCTGGCAAGTATAATTTCCCCGGCGGCCACCGTGGCTCTCGGTGGCGTTACCTGTCTTCTACTTTTGCAAACTCGCGCGTCTCCACCATCTTCCTTCTCTTCTTACCTCTCCACCATCTTCCATTTCTCCTCCCTCTTCGTCGCATGTCTCCTTATCGTTCTTCATGTAGCAATCTCTCTTACTTTCTCTAGCAAACCTTTTGCATCTGCTTCTTCGTCTTCATCTTCGTCAACTATACATATTGCGCTCTCTCTGGTAATTCCTCGATGTTCACCATCAACCCCAAGAGTACGACCAAGCACTCTGGCACACTTTAATATTCAGACTATATGCAATAATTTCGTAGCAACCATAACCTCTCTCTTCTTCATCTTCGCCTCTTCACTCTTCACCATCCGCCCTTTCTTTTCGGGTCGCGAATCTCACTCTCCGCCTCTGTTTTACGGATCACGCGCATTCGTTCATGTGTATACAATCTCGTGATGTGTTTCACCCACACACAAATCGTATGAAACTTCAACGTACAACTCTACAATTGCAATCTATGTGAATTGGTATACACAGATATTGTGTATTTTATGTATGGGTTTTATAAATATAGTGCTGATGGATATACACAAAGACGCGGTGTAATAGTAAAAGTTGTGCACGCGCACGTTTCTACTCTTGGCAGCAGTCAACTCGTGACTGCAATCACTCTAAATCGCCGGGCGGGATTAATATTTCATGGGCGGAGCCTTTAGAAATACTTTGGTATTGAAATGATTGCGGTATAACATTGAGGGCAGAGGTGTTAGTAGACTTTACTGTATAACAGCTATTTACAATTACTATCCAATCAAAGAAACATTTCTTCGAGTATACGAAATACACGAAACTCGAAAATCTTTTCTTTGCTTCATCCACCTTGTTGATCAATTGCAAAAATTAAATATCTGAATTTTATTCTGCCAGATTTTTAAGGTGTCTGTTCAGTTTCGTCTTTTGGTTGACGAGGTATATCAATTCTACCAATTGGTTGTAAAATAAACGACGCAAAAATTATTTTTGATGCGTTATTTTTTCATTATCATCCCTTCTTTCACTTTCTTTTCCATCAATTTCATTTTGTTATCAATACAAATGAATTGAAAGAATAGAATGTCACGATGTGAAAACCGTAATAAAATTCGTATGCTGTGTACTTTATTATAAACATACACACACATGGTGTTGAAAAATATTATGGGGTGTGTATCTCAATTCCACGGGTGATGATTACGAGGTGGCAATCTTATTTCTCACCTACTGTTTTCCACCACCACACATATAAATATCTATACATCATAAAAAATATTCTTATAAAATCTGTATGCGTGAACAAGCAAAACAGAAAAAAAACACGACAAAGTCTCACCCACACACATATGCGTATAAGGAAACTCAACTGATATAAGTTTAAGGGTGAATGGAAAAGCAAAAAAAAAAGAAGACGATACAAAGCGGATTTAGGGAGAGACAATCGCACCTCTCACTCGTATGCCCCATCCCCATGGTTTCTCGCTGTTTCAGAACGTAATAATAATACTGCCAACATGGCACGAAGGATTATCATATAAAAACAAATGTTACCCGAACGTGAAACAACGTGTAGCAACGAGGATTCAAATGAAATTGAGTCTGAGGTGTATATAACAAGGGTGGCAAGGGGATACTCTCACCGATGCTGAAGAGAAAAAAAAACCAGAAACCTCCCACTCCTCCTTATTTTACCGTGTGGCGCAACATTGCGTTCACTCCCTTGAAATAAAAATATCACAATGCAGCATTGCTACATTTATTTCACGCGCTTCTTATTGACGCACAAATACAAAGTGGCAAATTTTTTTGATGCACAAAATACAAATCTTAAATTCTCCCCGTGGGCGAAAAAATAAAATGTGTAGAAAAGACAAAATGGGGACTGAGTGTACAGTGAGAATGTATAGATGGAATGAAGCGAGATCGAGAGATGAGACGAGCGGATTGCCGCCTGCGGAAATTTGAAATTATAAAGAGAGCGCGCGGATTGGAAAGAGCAAAGGCGAAATATATATACGTACCACACACCAGGACTTTCGTTCGTGCATATAAATATATTGTATATATAGAT
>JABMBR010004360.1:0-26057 GCA_018881525.1 Meteorus sp. PSUC_FEM 10030008
TATATATATATTCACAGTGTATCCCTGAGGACTATTAAATAATTCACCACATCTGGAGCACACCAGGTTGTTGGAGAGGTGAGCCAAGAGACGTGATGGGGGTGACGTTGAAGGACCAATGAAATATTCACGTGTTCCTCAACGTGGGCAAGCCAAGTCTACTCTATATCAATATAAGTAAAATAAATCTCGTGCAGGATAAATGAAAATTACAACAACTGTAACAATTATGACAGATTTGTTGTGGATTGAAATAGAAATTGTCACATTGTAGTTCGTTTTTGGAATGGCGATGTGAAATAGTTCTGAAGGGAAATTAATTTTTAAAATGATGAATTCAGTATGAAGAACAAATGGTCGACACATATTTACTTTCGATTTATTTTATTGATGATTGTTGCATGTAAGTTTCAATTAATTATTGAGTACTGTAATGGATGGACTGTTTTGTTATCTTGAGTTGTTTTTACAGCAGTTTAATTAGTTTTTATAGTTAATTCACGTTTTTTGTTGCTGTGAGTTGATGGGGAATGGATTTCGGTTATTTTCATTCTGGGTATTCAATGACAATCCTCACATTCGGTAGGTCATAGTGGAGGATGGAAAAAATATTTTAATGTTTGGGAGTGATAAATATTAAAATAAATTCATATGCAATCGAACTATTTTATTCTTTGGTGTTCCAGACAGATAATCGTGTCCAAGCTTGTATGATATATAATTCACTTTTATGTGTTTTATCATATGGCATTTTCGGTGAAGTGTCTCTATAGGGCGTCGTACAATTCTACCATAATATTCCCAATTCTGGATATTATCTGGGATACGCATAAAAATATGTCATCTGGGTGCTATTACAAATATTATCCAATGTCCAGTGAACTTGAAAAATTATCGATAACCATTTTCACCAGCAAAACGAAAAAAGTCAATGGGATAGAAGGAATAACTATAAAAATAAAAAATGATCGAAGAAATAGAGAGAAATATAAAAAATACGTAAAAACGTGACTGCAATAAAGAAAATTCATGAATAACATTCATACGAAATTTATTCTTTTGCAGTTGTATAAATTCGGAAGACAAGAATAAAAATCATCTAAATTAGTGAAACATTGACAAATAATCCCTCTGTTCAGTGTCAATACATCACCCCCATGAAATATAAAACGGAAATTTGATCTCATCTGTTCATAATATTGCTTGACCGGTTAATTTTCTGTTATTGGTAAGGGATATACGAAGCAGAATGAAAGAACAAACCTTGGAAAAGAAACACCACAGTTGATCTGATGGTCAACCAGCCGTGTCATCTTTCGTCTCGTTTAATCACAATTATAATTAACCCTTGGGTAACCCAATACTCATACCAAGCATTGCATATCAAGGGTGATGATGGTAAAATGTTGCGTCTTGGCTTACCCCCAAGTTAGAACTCACCAACCCTCTATTCTTGCGTTGTCTTCTTTCATTTACTGTTGCACCATCGGCTTCGTCGTTCACGTCATTACAATACAAATACAGATCACTTCAATGTGTCTGTTCTTTCCACAACCATTTTCCCCTTCTCCCATCTCTCATTTCTAGCATATATAAATGTATACACTCACCCCTTTGGAATAACTTTGTACCACTGTCACTCCCTTTTTGTCTGTCATCTTCCAGTCTGTATTTCGCACTTATACCAATGCTGTTCTTATGTCTTGGTTGTTCATGATGAGACTTTGTGTATGTATGAAGTCGTTCTCATTCACAGAAACTCTGTGCGTATCGTGAAACTCTCTGGCTTTACTACTTGTTCCTCAAGCTTTGCCGCGCGACGACCGCCCATCTAAGTTTAACAATTAACGCCGCCTAGGGAAAAATAAATTAATTGCAAACGACCTGTTTCTCGCTTGCTCTCATTCGCTTCGCTTGAGTTCAGTTCACCCTCGCTATATATTTAACACCTTGATAATTATCATGAGAGACGTGTGCACAACCAGCGTTTCACCACATTTTTGAAGATTCGATAATGATGAAGACATTTTTAAGAATTTCTATCACGTCTATCTGTGTATTGAACGATTTTCTAAATTCTTCAATATTCAGTTTATTGAGATTATGATGGATAACGTGCTTTTAACGTTTTCTTAAAAAAACCGATTCATAATTGCAATATTTGTCATTTTTTTGGTGGATAAAGTTTTGTGTTGGTTAATTATTTAGTTGATTTTAACTGAATAGAATTTATTGCGAGAAAATAAATCGCATTTGTTTTTTGTTTATCCACTTATGTTATTGTTTGAGATCTCCATAAATGTGTATCTATAGGGGTTGAAAAATAAGACGTATAAGCCGGAGCTTGCGGTGACGCCAGCATGACATCACAAATACTTTTCGTCTTGAGTTTTTCTATCTTTTTTTTTCTGGTTCTTCTTGATTCCGCCCTTGCCACTATCCTGAACGCAGGTTTTTCTTTGTCTGGTTTGACGGGATGACACGGAATATTTGTCATACGTCGATAGACGTCAAAAAATTCACTGTGGCATTGGCGTCAGGAGCGAGAGCGAGATATGACATTGAATTGAGAACTGGTACAAATACATTTGTAGAAAAGAAGAATAAAAGAAGGAGAAGAAATGGAAAGTAAAAAAGGAAAAATTGTTGAAATGAATAGAGAAATGAAGGGAGTATGAAGGGTGGTGACACGCTGGTGGTTGAAGAAAAGGGCGTGAAGTAGGCGCGGAGATAAATATTTGAGGAATTTGTCGTCGTTGTCAGGGCGCGACGAGCTATCGCTTGTTTGAGAAAACGATAAAAGGATTTCAGTGAATTTGCATCTCACATCGTGTCGTTCAATTTTATTATGATTATTATGTTTTATTCTTTACTTTCTTGATACTCTCATGTTTTTCGCAGACTCTATAAAGACATTTCTTTCTCATCCGACTGTGTTTGTGTATCACGTTGACAACTAGGAGAAATATCACAAGAAAAGATCCGATGATAAATTAAAAATTTGGCTGTTTTATGCAAACAAATATTCTTTTTGTGACAGAGTGGATGGAAAAATGTATTGACAGATCACGAGGACTTTTTTTTTATGTAGTATATGGTGCACATGGTGAGAACCACATATACATATATGAAGTGTCGTATAGCTGGTGAAAAGCTCCCATGTAACGGGAATAAAACAAACTGGTTGAGAGAGTTCATTAATGGATTAAGTGTGAACGATCGATACGATTAAACTCGCGTTTCCATTTTCCGTCTCGCTTTTTCTATTCCTTGCGGGTATATACGTATATACAGTTGACAGTTTTGCGCGACAAGTCGCGCGTGATTTTCGGAGCGTTTTCGCACTCCGCACTGAGTGAAGTTAACTGGAAACTAAACTAAACTACATTTCACAGTCTGTGTTGTTGGTTATTCGAGATTATTTTTTTTTCTGCGTTGAATTATCATTGTTACAATACATCTGCACGTATAGATGCTAAAATTAGTTCATCAACGCATGTTTAGTGTGAATATATTGTTTTACAAAAGATTTGACAAGTTTCTGATAATGTTATGATCGAGATTCCACTAAATTTAGGCTTTTTCACGTAATTTTTACTAAAAATCCACCAAGTTGTTGAAAAAAAAAATATTCTCAAACCAAATATTTAATATTCATTTATTTATTCATGATTTAATATATAGGCCATCATATATCTCTATAATAATCCTATGTTGATACTATGGTTTGGCCTTCATCAACTCTGATCCTCAGTGCGGAACTAACTACTAATGCCAGCCATCTTTTTTCATCCCCATGATTTTATGTTAGAAAAGTTATGACCCATGTATTTGCATATAAACGAGTTGGGTGATTTTATATATGTACATTCTATTTTCTTTATTTTGTTTCTCTAGTTTTTTTTTCTCTCCATACAAACATGCACATACATTGAATGTGATAATTCGTTGTCATCGTGTCTTGATAGGACGAATAAAATCTCGTGTTTGTTCATTTACATTTATATAAATTTATTTACATACATTTGTCAACTTTGTGATGAATTTTCTGAGGTTATGTAACAATATAATTGAGAACGGAAAAATATTGAATGTCATTTCTGATTATTTGATGAAGAAATATTGTTGCGATTCTCTGGTGTCAATGTATGTAAAAAATATTTTTTAGATCGATTTGAGAATTGACATGAGTGCCATGTCTTTCTATTCTTTTTAACATATACCTCTGACGTTCCCAGTGGTCTCTTCATATATGGGGGTAGAATTTTAAAACTACCCTCGAGGGAATTGTCATCGTATGCGGCGTCTCTTACACAAAATCAGGCCACGAACATATACGTATACATATAACTGTCTATATACAGTGAGATACTGTAAAAAGAGGGTTTTAGAACCGTAGTGAGTTGAAGGTAACTCATGTGCTCCGCTGCATGGTGGTGATGTTACACGTCCCATGGGAACTTGGCAAATAGTTGTATGTGATATGTTAGTGAATACAAAAATGTGTGTCGATGTGAATCTCCAACATTTCCTACACGAATAATTCGTCATGTCAACGAATTGTCCTTAAAAATATCTAAAAATCTAAATTCTTTATTGAAACTAAGAGAAATCATCCCTTAACTTTAGTTATCCTCTTGTTTATTTGTCTATCCAATTCGAAACTAAATTCAACATGTGAAAAAATTTGATCGAAAATAAAAAAGCGAATTTTCCTACTTTTCCTTCTCATTTTTTTCCCCAATTGCAATGCATAGAATTAGATTTCGATCAGTACAACTGATCCTTGGACATTGTAATCAGGATGTGTGGGGAAATAGAGATTCTCTATACATGTATGCATGTATGTATTTATTTATATAGCCATTGGCCAGCTGATGCCCAGGACCTCGTGAGTCCCTTGGGAAATGATGTCACTTTGAACGAGGACACGAATGGAAATGATCCAATGTTCGATCCTACAGTCTCCAACAATGCTATTCCCCTATCACTTCTATATCCCTATTCTGCTTCGATTCCTCCCTTTCGTTCACAAACTGCACATGAATTTGGATTAAATACTAATCTTCACATTCTTGGTGAATTATTGATTGTAAAACGTTCAAGAATATTCTTGTTCTGAAAATGATAACAATAATTGGTTGATCATTCGTTGACTTATTTGTAAAAAAATTCAAAATTTTTCATTGGACTAAAAACTAAAATATTGACGATGAAATTTTAGTAATAAATATCAATAGAAACCTCATTATACGAAAGTTTAGTGAAGATAAATTTAGCTAGTTTCTCTTTCGTTTTTATTCATAGTGCAAGACAAGGAATTATCCTGATAAATCTTGATAATGTAAAAATATCTATTCATCGAAATTGGGGATGAAAATGATGGGAAACATTTTTTTTTCTGTTCTTCATTCTTATCTTTTCTTTTTTTTGTCCCTTTCTCTTCTCTATCCCTCATTCAACCCACAGAATATTTTGAGTGGTTGGGGTAAGACTGAAGGGAATCTTTAATTATGCTAAGTAACGTCTTTCAGGATAAGGCAAATGCTCCGCGAGAGCAACACTGCAACGGTCATAATATTTAATCACTACTCGTTTATTCTCCCCTGAAAAGCCGTGCCGCCTTCTTCAAGCAGGCGTTACATGAATTTGCGTGGTTGCAAAATAATTGTCAGTTCAAATTCATTTCAATCTGTTTATTACACATATTAAATCTTGAAAAATAATTATTTTTGCTCAACATCAAAATATTTCTAAGCACAAAGATAATTGAATGGAAAATTCTAAATTTTTGGAGTTTATTAACGTGATGTTAAAAATATTTTGGAAAATGTTTTAGACGGACAAATAATTTACTGGCAAGTTGGTTTATAAGACCCTCCTCATCACGTGTTGCCAACCCTTTTCGATCTTAAAGATTACGCAACAAACGAGAGAGTGAAGCCAGTAAATGGGGTGCCAACGCGTGGCCTGGATGTGGATGCTGCTTTGCTTCAACTACATTCACCCTCGTACCCCTTTTCTTTTCTTCATCCTACTCCGCATACTCTTATGCCTCTTTAAAGTCTCAACTCGCACCCTTCAAGTTTCTCATGCCAAGAACACAACCAAAATTTTCTTATAGTTGTCGCCTTGCCTTTGCTATTAACTGTATGGTTTTGTGTATGTATTTGCAGACTTGTAACGTGGTGTGCGGTCTCTCGTAACTTTCCGTCTGTTACTTTATGTTACACTCTAAGGTAATTTATATATTTAAAATTTCTCTACCATCATTTTGTATTTGGAAATTAGTCTGACATTTATTTGTGACATTAATTAATTTTTATTCTCCAAAGAATATTTTTGAGTTATGAATTTGGCTTAATTATGAATGAATTGTCATTATTTTCATAATTTCATTGGATTCCATACAGTTTTGAAGTATTTTGGTGTTTCAAATTGATATTTTCCTCACTGATATGTCATCAATTATCGTATTTTCATTAAAATTCATAGCGTATCAGGTTGAAATGTTCAATTAAACAGTAATTGACCACAATTCAAATGTGTATGAATGAATAAAAAATAAATCTCAACAATTTGATTTCTAACAATTTTTTGATCTTCACAAACCGAAATTTATCAGTTTGTTATAAAAGACTGCAGGGAGGTATTGAAAATTGCGGTAATGGAACTCGTCGGCACGTTACTGTGAAGTGAAAATATGACGTAGTGATATAAAATGAAAATTTCATTTTTTGACACCCGGTGTATTTGATTTCACCCTTGTAATAAACTGCGGGGGCTGGTTTGTGCTACAGTATTGCTTCTCCCTACATGTCATATCGACACCTCACACCATGCGTATATGTGTTGCTAAACCACCCTCGCTGTGAAAATTACGTAATTTGTATTCGTATTTTCTGCTCTTGTCTCATTTCTTCATTCATTTCCCAACAAAAAATAATTATTTCATAATTTAGTTTTATATTTATCCATAAAAACAAAGCCCATCCCTTAAAAAAGCTGTTCATAATACTTTTCCATTTATCTTCCATCCCTAAATAATTCTAAGCATAATTTTTGTCTACGATACTTCTCATTGGTATTTTTTTTTCTAGGTCTCACTGCATTTTCTTCTGGCTCGTCTTACTTTTTCCTTCCTCGAATCAACACCTCAATGAAGCCTCAAAGGTAAACCCTGACATCGTCATCTAATCTGATTTGTGTATATAAATACATAAATAATCACATTGGGATACAAACAGAAATTTTTTAACGATACTATTTTGGTTTCACCCTCGTGACAATCTCATTAACTGTAAACATCGATTCGTGGACAACCTCACAAGGCTTTGTGCTCGATTAATCTTCCTTATGAAGTTAAGCTAGAGAAAAAAAGAGAATCGATCGACTAAAAAATGCTCAACAAATTCAAACATTTGTCCCAAAAAACTCCAGAAATTCCCAAAAATGCTCAGGTAATTTCGAAAATTCGATAATAATTCACAATGATTTATGAATTAAATTCACTTAAGTATGAGTAAAATATTTATTCTAGGTCACACATTGTCACCCCCCACATGATCCAAGCTTAGAAAATCAACCCCCTTTGGCTTACCTCATCCTTTTACTCTCCCACTCACTCGCCATTGTCTCACAATATTTTAGGACACGTTTCGACACGTTCTATAGTGCAAAACTTACCCCTAAGAAGCCTTTAAGAACACCAAAGGTATACACGATGGGGTATAAAGACCATGGTGGGGTTATAAAAGTATCCGCATGCGCATTCCCATGAAAAAGTATGGGCCGCCTCCGAGTTACCGCCCCCGTGTTCCAGCTTTCATCTCTTCTTTGCACCTATACTACCTATACACATTCCCATTTACACCCCCTTGATCCCTGTCTCTTTACCAAAGTTCCTTTGCGTGACCCCCTCGCTCTCTTCGTCTCTTTACTTTCTCGCCTTGCGCTTCATTCTCTCGTCTTCTCTATAATACTTTACTGTATCTATATATATATTGTGTACACTCTTCGCGCCCTACGAGACATGTCCCGTCGACCCCTTCAACTTTGTGTATATACTTTGCTACTGTACCACCCCTACTTTGCTCAAGACGCTGCGGGGAATGTCGCGTCTAGTCGCACCTTTTTCACTAATATGACTTGGTAAACGCGCTACCAAACAACAGCGCGCATGTCCACTATTGTTTATAAATTCGCGATTTTTCAATGCGTTCACGTGTGGTATTCCGTCAATTTCATCCTTTCGTTCCATTACTGCTAAAAATTTTTTTCTTATTGTAATTCAGTGTTGATCATTATTAGAGATACAAAACAGAAAAGTTTTTATAATTTTTTTGTATATTTTAGTTAAATTTGAGGTTATGTTACTGGATTTCACGAAACACCAAGTCACAGTATACGGAAAAATATGAATTTTCTTTCATACCTGTTTTGTGAGTGGTTTCGAATTCACAAGTGTTAAAAAATAGTATCGGGTTTGATCACGTGGAATTTTTATAAAAATATTTATTCATACACAAGGGTGTATGTATTTAGAGAGGGAAGAAAAATAAAATAATGTGAAACTGTTGGTTCAAAATAGCCCCCCTAAATTCACCAATCTAATTGGTTTGCAGGTAATTGTTTGGTTGCAATAATTGGTCCAATTAATTTAAACGCATAAAATCGCGATGATTTTTGTTCGTACAATTCCATTCGTCCGTATAAATTCACACACACATATTCATTCATATAAACAGTGATACGATAAATATTGACTGCACCGAATAATATAAAAAAAAATTGAAATTGAAAAAGACAAAAGTCAATAAATATTTTTTAAATTATCTCTTCATTCGAGTGATCAATTGAACTACAATTAAAAATAACCGAAATAATAAATAAAAAATGTGAAGTGAAATAAGAGAAAAATGGTGCATTTACATTTATATATAAATAAATTTGACCAATTGTTGAAATTTCGTATGAGTGGGCGATAAACGAGGAGTGGGCGAGTTGGGATGATGAGGGGGTGCAGGGTAGTTTGGAGTGAAATGAAAGCAGTGGGAGCTGGGAAAAATAGTGGGAATAATGGAGGGATGTGTGAAAGGTGTTGAGGGGGGCTTGTGAACCCGCATTGTGTTGGCGATATAGGGGCTTCGGATTAAATAGGGGTGCTATACTCACTCACATTTATATAAATGTCTATATATGTTGCATACATTTTTGGGGGGCTCTCGACGCTTTGCCACGGCTATAGAACATCATCATCAATGTAGTCTCTTGCCATCAGCGTTCGTGAATGAGCGTTTTACCAATTCAAACATTCATCGATATTTCATTTGTTCATTTATTTTTTTTTGTTTTTTATTAATTATTTACCTACGCGTAGATAATTTTTTGGTGTTCTGTGGTGGTGCACGAATTCATATCACATATTTCCTGACATTATCATCCACTAATAATTATTTTTCCCTCTGCCTTTTTACTTTAATTTAATTAATTCATCCCCATTTTGTGATCTCGTTAAAAATTGTTCCACAAATTTGTTCATTGTCAATCAGTGATTTTTAGTGTAGCAATTATTCAAGCTATATTTTTAGTTAATCAATATGGCCGTGAAATGGTGTCTGTTAAATTAAAAATTTCTTATTGTTGTTATCACAAAATATAATTTGTTGTTGAAATAAATATTGTTCTGCTATTTCGTGTATTGAAATTGTTATAACGAAAATTTTCCCCTTTTCAATTGTCATCGCGATTTATTATTTATCGATATGATAAATTTTTTTTTTTGTGCTTCGTGTGTTGTTATTGTGCTACGTTTTATATATCTTTTGTTTCATCCCCTTACTGTCTCGTTTCCGAGACTTGAGTCCCATCCCCTATTGGTGCGCTAAACGCAACTGTAGTGATGACGAGAGACAGGGAGAGAGGAAGAGACAGGAGTATTAAAAAGGATACGAAGCAAAAGAGCACGAGGGAGAAAGTTATAGTGACAGTGGAAGTTAAGGGTGGAAATAGGAGAAAAGTAAGAGAAGGGTCTCCCTCGTCTTTGTTTTCCCTTCTTCCATTGGGTGCTGCAGTGTCGTTCCACAGTTGCTCGCGCCACGTTCGTATAGTCTTCATATTTTTAAGATAAAAAAAAATTATCAACAATAATAAAAGATAGGAAGAGACGAGGCAGAAAATGGTAAAATACAAAAAGGGACAGGGATTTTTTTTTCACATGCTACAATGTATGAAATATTGAGGGGTAGAATTGATTCTGGTTCGTATTACGTTTCTCGGGTCTCAGGGCTTATCATGACGATTTTTTGGAGATTCCCAGCGAAAATTTGAAAATTTCGGTAAAATGACCGAAATTTTCCGGTTTATATTTCGCTCTATATTTTATAAAAATATTGAGAGATATTAGCGATGTTGAGAACTAATTCGATATCGTATTGATACTACAGGAATCTTGATGAAACTTTTCTCAAAAATAAATATTTTATTATAACCTAAAAATGGAGAAATTACTAACTTATCATAGCACCTTTGGTGTATCGAATTTTATTGTGCTTTTCTTCAGATGCTTTTGAGTATATCAACACAGTAGTAGAAAAATTTTTACTATCCCCTTCCCAGAAATGAAATACCAAATAAATTTCCGTCCTGTAAATTATTTTTTTTTCAGAATTTCACCTCTACAAGTCTATCACTTTCAATAATCTCATTCCATTCTCGTTCCTACCATTTTAGTTTCCCCTTTGTCCATTTCAATGTCTTTTTCCCCAACGTCAATTAAAATCTTTTATATTTTCTCATTCAATCTTGGTTTCTCATCTTTGATTATTTCTCAGGAGGAAGTAACGAGGCTCGTTATCGTCACCCATAGAAGTAGCAGAAGTGTGAGACGACGAGTCATAAGCAGTAAGTGGATGGTGGATGAGCAACGAAGGTGGAAAAGAAACGGTGAGAAGAAAAAAATAAGGAGGTGGACACAGGATCTACCGCGTTAATCGTCAGTCATGGAGGGATGTGCTCGCGTAATGGTGAGCGCGTAAACCATACCGTGAGATTCGAGAAAGAGTGGACGAGTGGGAGTGCAACGATACGATTGAGTATAAAGCAAAGGCGGGGAAGTAAAAAGAGTGTAAGTGTAGAGGGTTGTGAAAAAGATAGAAGGGGACGAGAGGATTTTTCCCCACTGCTGTGAAAAACCTCGCGCTTGTCCCCACCAACTTCACGAGAAAACGACTCGCGGCGCGAGGGGGACGTTACCGTTCGGGCTGTGGGGGCGGCGGCCTCAAAAATACACCGCAACCACACCGCGCGGCTCCACCGCAGAAGCCGCCACCACCTTCCACCGCCGAAAACCCGAAACGAGACCGCGCGAGTTAAACACCCTGACTGTTACCCAAGAGAGCGAAGTCTATTTCCGAGTGAGAGGTCTGTGCGTGTCACAACGAGTTATAACAAGTTCTCATAGTTTATTGCATCTTCGAGTGATAAATAAATATTTTTTTCTCCTGTCATCACGAATTGTTAATTATACAAATTAAATATTCATCCCGTCAATTAATTATGTCAATTATTATTTTTATTCATTTCAATTGTAAAATGCTAATTATTTTATAAGTCAATTAGTCATCGATGTGAAGTGCAATTATTCCAGAATAAACAATTCACTGTGCAGTTTCAGTTAAAGTGTGAATAATAACGTTGAAAAAATTTGTGTATGAGAAAATCTGTGATATGACGGGTAAAATCAATTGACAGAAGCGAATGAAACAAAAAAAAAATATAAACGAATGGAAATGTAACATAAAAAAGAAACTGAGGGTTGAACTATCAATAGAATTGTGCAATTGGTGATGATTAAAATGCTTGAATATTCATAGTGAATGAGAAAAAAAAAGATCGGAGATATAAATTCATGAAAGAGGGCTAAAAAACGAGGAAAATAGACTGAGTGGAATAGACAACAATGAGCACGATCCCATTGACAATTCCAATAAAACGAATTTTCCCCGCGACTTGGCAGTGAAGTATTTTATGTGTAATACATATATGCACAATCGTACAAGTAAAAGAAGAATTTGCAAACGGATGCTGCTTGTCTGTCTGTGTTTGTGATCTGCCTTCAGTGCTTCCACCCATGGTCCCCATCGTCGTCGCGGGATAATGAAATAAGGATCAAAGGAAGGAGAGGAATCGCTACGTAGCACTGTTGAGGGTTGGGCCTCGTAACTTCAAACTTATACACCGAAAAAGACAGCGAAAGAAAGAAAAGAAACTACAAAAAAAAAATAAGAAAAGCTACGGGAAAGAGAAATACAAGATCGAATGTAACGAAAAGAAGTGGAATCAACCCTGAAAATAAATTCAATTTAAATAAAATTCCCTGATAAACTATTGTGTCTGTTCTGTGGTAAACAAGACGATAAGAAAGGATAGAAAAAGGAGTTTATCACAATTGGATTAAATTGAATTGATTCATTCATTCAGTAATTTATTTATTCATTCTTTTATTTGAATTTTTTGTAGGAGAATGTTCAATATTCAGTGAATGTGTTTGTAAATGATTTTGGTCTCATGACGAATCCCCTGAGAGATGTTCCGCCCGAGGATCGTCCTCCCGGTTTAGATTATCCTGTAGATCCAAGAGTTGTAAGGGCAACGAATAATCAGTTCAGTGGTAATCCCGTGGGTCAAATAGCCAATAGCAGATTGCGAAAGACAAGGGGATCGAATTCACGACGTAGAATGCACTTGGCTGGTGATAATACAGCAGGAACAACAACAACAACTAATAATCAAACTTCAACTGGTCCAAATCAAATTCATGATTATGCATTAACTGCTGATTTACTTGCTGAAAGAACATTGGATGGTTTGTTGGCGGAACATCCCGGTGAATTGATTCGGACAGGTAATTGTTCCACTGCTTTCATTTGCTGAATTGGTGGTGATATTTCTGATGGGGTTTCATTTGCGGAATTGACCACTAAATTTTGACGGAAATCTGTTGATTTGTTGGTATGTTTGAAAGTGTTGGATTGAGATTGGGAGGTAATAAAAAGTTTGGTTGAATGACGGAAGTAGTTGAGGATGAGCTTGAGTGATTGATGGAGGGTTAAATTGAATTGTAATAGATTGGTTAACTTTGAATGATTATTGAATAAATTTGTTCTGATGACATGTTAAATTAGGTTGCCCTCATCTGGTTTGTACTGTTCTACCAACTCATTGGAGATCGAATAAAACTTTACCGATAGCATTCAAAGTAGTGGCGTTGGGTGATGTTGGTGATGGTACACTCGTGACTATACGGGCAGGAAATGATGAAAATTGTTGCGCTGAATTGCGTAATTGTACAGCATTGATGAAGAATCAAGTGGCGAAATTCAATGATTTAAGATTTGTTGGAAGAAGCGGTAGAGGTGAGTGTTTATGCGTACAAATTAATCGATTTCTTTTATTTTATTATTTTTATCAACGTCCTACATTTTGCTCTATCTGGAATTGCTGAAGTTGTTTATCAATTGGTTTGATTGGACTGTGATGTGTCTCTTTCTGTCATAACTGATGGGAATAATTTTTAGTGATGTTCAGTAGATTTCAAAGTTTTTATGTAATTTTTTTAACCTCGGACTGTGGAACATGACTAATTTGTTTGAAATTTTTCTTCAACATTATAAAAATTACATAAATATACAAAAACCATTAAAAAACCAACAGAAATTACTGACTATCATCAACCCCACCTAATATTTAACCTCATTTTTAATTCAACCAGAAGATATACGATCGTCCCTTTGACTTCTCCCTTTTTTTTTCTACTATTTCCTTTCACTCACGATCTAAAACCATATTCAAACCTCTCGTTTTTGCCGTCTCGGCTTTGCTTTTCAAATCTTTCTCTTTATACATCTCTCATTGCGTCAAAGAGTGGAAGTGAGACGGACTTACACTGGGATTTTTAATTCTCCTCGTCCTGGTTGCTGTCAATTATTCAGTGTCGACTCCTTCAGTCGCTCACTCGAGTCACAGTATGGTTGATGGTGCGGGTACAAATGCTAAAACATTGGAGTAGTTTCTCGAAGGTTTGGTGAAAAAAAAGGGAGAAATAAAAAGAGAAAGTAAAAAATAACATTGAGAGGGTCGCTGTGGACTTTTAAATAATGCGCCCTAATAATCACTGCCATTACTGTGTTTCTCAGTGGTGAAAATCCCCGAGCCATCGTCAGCAAATTTTCTTATTTTGTTCCACAATTTTTTTCTGTCTTAAATGTAGTTGACTAACCGCTACTTCTTGAACGATGATGAGTAAGTCTTTCATTTGGCTATTAAAAATTTTTTTGACAAACTTTTGCATTTCTTTGGAGAAACGACTTATGAACTCTTCAATTTTACAAACTATACGAAAACTGTGGACCTTATAATCGACAAATATAACAATACACATCTTCAACTCATTTCATTTTATTGAGTATTTATCTTTGGTTGGAGATCTAGATGAAAAAAAAGAACAAAAATATAGTGGGAGTGGTAATACGCGCGCCCAAGAAGTTTCAAGAAGTCACAGGCGCATACGCGTTTAACGAGGGGGCGTTCGACTTGTTTATGGCAAATTGGAAAAGGAAATTGCGGACTGGGATGTCGCGTCTTCGCTCTCGCCACTGCCATTCTTCTTTTTTTGTTCATACAATTTACCTTCTCTTTTGTTTCTCTTCCTTCACATCATCTTGCTCATCTTCTATCTCTTCCTCTTCATTCCCCCTTCTGACACTCAATCTTTTCCCATTTGATTCATCACGAAATTTTTCTCACTTGAAAAAGTGTTGTCTTTAGAACAATTAGGGAATTAAACCATACTAACACTTAGAAAATGCACTTTTGCTCTTTTTAGTGGTGTGAAAGATATTTTTAGTGATGCTCTGTTGTCTGTGTTGGTTCCAGCAACTATTTTTCGTGTTTTTCACGATTCGCAGCTTAGAAAGATCAAAAAAACAGTTTAAGAATGACTTACTAAGCTTGAACTCAGACTTAGAAATTACTAAAAATATCACTAAAAATGTCTATATGAAAAAAAAGTCCATTCTATTCGCATACACCAATAGAGTACGTTCCTGCATGCTCCAACTATCCCAAGATTTAAACCCCCAACTAATACGTGAGTATAATCCGCCTGGTATTTGCAATCGTGGAAAATCTCTGAGTATCAGAGAAAGCAAAACAGTTCCAGGGGTGCTGCTGCACTAGAAACATTTTTTCTTTTCTATCTTTCAATCTATTTCAGTTGATTCCACTGTTTTATTTCGATTCCCTATCAAATTCGCGAATGAGAAGGACATCGTATGGTGAATCGTTAGGCTTTTACTCAGTAAGGGTGATCAGGGGGTGGTTGAGGGTGATAGTAGTGGTAGTTGTATATAGCAATAGTGCAGATGGAATGGGAGAGGATGCAGAGAGTGAAGCGAGCGGTTGGCTGTAAGCGGCTTTGGTTTCCATGGCAGTAAGCCCTCATTACTGCATTATGGGCAGCCCCTAACTACCCCTCACATATATGTATACTGACAACACGGTTTGCATTCGAAAATCTTTTTCGTGTCCCTCTTGATCTACCTATGTGCAACCCCTTGTGAAAAAAAAATTGTTTGCTATTATTCCAGAATAAAAATTGAAAAAGAACAAAAGTATTCGTATCAGTATTTATCGGGATTAATTTTATTTTTGATGAATACGTCTGTATTTTGACTTTTTTTTTTCACCAACTGTGGGATACAAGGGGTGTGTAAGGGCGAGTCATAGAGGAAAGAGCGAACGACACGACGAGAGGGTCGATTTTTTTTTCCCCTGGTTGTTAGTGGTGATGATGGTAAAGCTTGAATTAATGTTGTTTGCTTGGCTTGACCGAGGTCGCTTCGCGTTTTCACAGTGGTACCACACACATGACCACAATTTAGAACCGCATAACGGTAAAGGTTTGTGTGTGTGTGGTTATGTATGATGATAGTAGTTAAATTGTAATAATGATGGAGAGAGAATGATAACGAGATAAAAATAAATATTGACATTAGAAATATTTAAAGTTAGTGGAATACTTTCCCTTTATTTTATCCCGGTTGACTAGCTAAACGCAATGATTAATTATAATTTATTTAATTAATTTCCATCTCTTGCTAAATCATAAACAACCCTGAATTGTCCCTATGAAATTTCGGTCTAGGCTATCGGAGGAAATCTTAACAATGTCAAAGAAAAATGACTAAAAATTGCTAAAAACGTTTCAAGAAATTCAGTCATTGATAAAATAATCACAGGAATATTGAAATATTTCCAGGGATTAATTTTGCTTTGAAGGACAATAAATCATTATGAACAATTCCAATTTATCAATATTTTCTATGCCATAAAGATGATTTGTATCATCTCATTGAACAAAGAATGAATATATCAACTTCCTTCAAATCCGATCAAAGACCATAGTTCAGGATTGAGAAATTCATGTCTGTCAATATTAACACTGACTCATCGTTACACATACCCACGTATATAACCGTTAACTCTTTTATTCCACCTCTCTGATTATTTTCTCCATTGCGAAGGCAGAGAATATTTTTTCCTCCAATTTTATTCCACCCACATTGTTCACCCTCTTGCGATACAGAGCTGTAATAAAACACAGGTAACGCCGGTATTTATGTGATGTGCGTTGTTTTAGTCGTTGAGTTTCGTATACTGATGGTCCATATTGTTCACGCATACACACACACACACACAGATATATCTGAATATAAACTAACTATTCGAGATTTAGTTCTGCGCCCTTTTTCCACGTATCGCTATACGGACTACTACTGTTGTCCATCGCTGGTAACGTCCGTGTGATTTTCCTAGCGTCGGAGGTTGACGCTAATCCTTTCCGTCGGCGATGTTGAAAAAGAGGGGTTGAAAAATGATATATTCACCTCTGCAACGGTATGATAATATTCTGCAGTTTTGTTTAGATATACCTGGATGTGTTCACGTTTTCCTTTCATTTTTATATTCTGCGCCTTATTCATTGCAGGGTTGGTGACGTCTGAATGAAATGGTTGAGCTTTTTTATTTATTACTGTGGAAATAATTTTTATTTTATGATGTTGTTTTATTTTTTATGATAAATAAATTGATTCGATGATGAAGGAGACATTGTTTGTCATAATGGATTGAGAAAATGGATTCTATTTTGTTTGTTTAGTTATTTTACACATTGGGGGTGTATTTATATATTCCAGAGGGACAAAGTTGAATTATTTCGAGGACTGAAATGAGAAAAAAAGAAATGATTACAATTCATAATTAGAAGTGTCAATGTCGTTAGTAAAATATTTTATGTTCAAATATAAAATCGTTGAAATGATACTTTATCGTTTTCTTCCAATTAAAAATTAAAAAATCCGCATCTCCAAGCATTGAGCTAAGGGTGGATAGAGAGGGATAGTGAAAAAAAAGAGATGGGGGATGGTGAGGGAGGGTGGAAGATAACGAAAAGCAAAGGGATCGCCGCTGGACAGTTACTCCTTGCAGATGACTGCATTCATCCCCCGAGTTTTTTTCTACCGATTAAGCATCATTTTTATCCGCCTTTGCACCCTTCAGACACCCTTCACGTCTGCCGATCGTCCCAGAAATATTTTTCCGGGGTTTAATAATTTTTTTACTGGTTTTTTCCCTTTTTTTTCACTTTCATGCTTATTCTCTTATTAATTCTTGTATTGCCCTGTAAATATTTTATGATATTCGGTTTTTTTACCATTAATATCGCGACAATTTTTTTTACAACCCTATCAAGCTCAATATCCCGAGTAACATCACTTACAAAATAAAAAAAATGCAAAGTGCATCCCCACACTCTTCGATAAATTTTGTTCACTACTTAAAAGTTACAAGTCCTCTTCCTCATTTCAACCCCTCTATGATTTTTATTGTCACAACAAATATATTTAATAATCAGGTCACGAAATGAATGTGCAAAGTTTACACACATGTCTCAATTTATTTCTGATTGACTGTGTTTATATACGCGCATGGAAAACAGAAGAAAAAATAAGTCGCTTAATATTTTTCATCACGCGATTCAGTTTATATATATATCTCACCGTATAACCCTCTATGACATGAACCACTCTCACCACACATGAGCGAGCGATTCCGGCAGTCAAAACGTCAGAATCTTAAAACACTACAAACACTCGTGGAATAACGATCCTAAAGTCACCCTCCGACGGCGTGGGTGGCGTCGGACTCGTTTCGCCAGCAAACAGGGGAGTTTTTAACGCTGCATGATCCTTGGGTAAACTCTGACGAATGGTTGGATGAATAGAAGAAAAGGAAAAATGAGTAACAGTGAGAGAATTTTCATATGTGAAATTTCTACTTTGCAATTTATTTGCTTCAGTACTTGGCAGGTTTTTTGATAATTTGCACACATATTTAGGGGTAAATATTGGTATTTTCTATTTTTATTTATACAAATGGAAACGAGAAGGATAAAAAACAATTTCTCAATTCTGTATTTGTGAGATGAACCTGAAGTGAAATTGAATTAGCACTCAACCTTATGTGTTGTACCTAACATGATGTCACCGGATTATTTCCCGTTTCTGTTGCTTTTGGTGCTGTATCAAATTCTCTTTGCCTCATCCTCACACCCTCCCTTACACCCCCTCTGAGTATACAATACTACCTACGTGGTAAATTACATTGTGCGAGGGTGATAGGACGATCGTTCTTCCACTGAGTTACACATAATGCCTCATAAACACCCTTCTAACTAAAATGCCTGCCATCGCGCGCACGTCCCCGATTTACGTCGTGCTATTTTCTTGTGTATGTTTACATCCATTCAGTTGACATTGCACGCCATGACAATAAAGTGTCGGCTTGTTAAACGAACGAAATTTTCCATTGCCACAATATTCAGGACATCCGACCCAGATGTCTAATTGTTTATACTAATCACCAATTACACAAATAAAATTTGGATTTATGAATTAATATTTTCATTTTTTTGCATTGGATTTTACCAAATTTGTCTAAATGAACGAGATCAATATCGTTATGAATTTAATTTTCGTTAAATTATTTTATTTCTTCTCATATGAACGGTCAGTTGTGATTTTAAATGTCGTGGTCCACCATAAAAATCCGAGGTTTTATCACCCTTTATGACGCACTATAAAATCGGTACATTTTTTTCATTGCACATATATTCCGAGTGGTAAAAAAAAATGGAAGATGAATATTATCTGCCTGCAGAATATTTATTTCTCATGTTTTTTAAATAAATTGCGATCAATTTCTAACAAACAGCGATGGAACGCTAAGGAAAAATTATTCGACGGTGATTTTTTAGTTTTCCTAATTGATTTCTTCAATTCATAGTATCGAGTGTAACAGAAGTTCTCACATAAAATTCTTTTATTTCGTATGTCCTTAAATATCATGGAATAATAATTCACTTCAAAATATTCCAGTGGTATAAAATTGTTGTGGGAATGTGGGTGGAATAGAATTTGCAGTGAATGTGAAAGAAAAAGAGAGATTATGGTATAAGGGAAGAGGGTGCAAGGGTGATGTTAACATCGACGCTGTGGCGCCGCACGATTCACCCCCTTACTTCCGGCACATTTGTGTTTTGTTTTCATTGGATGTGCGCCACGCAACATTGGCCACTGTATATATACAACAGTTTTATTCACTCGCGTGTCACCGAACTTCTGTTTCTGGTAAACATTCGAGGGTGGCAGTGGAAAAATCAACGACGTCGAATAAATATTATAATTAGTAGACAAATGAGCAGAAGTAGAGAGAAGAAAGAAATTGAGCAGAATTTTACTTCTCTGGACAAAGATTGAACAAATTAATGATACAAGAAAATTGTTGGTGTGAAGTTCCAGCAAAAATAAACTGATGAAACATCACCATTGAAAGCGAAAAACATCATTCGCAAAATAATAGAAATGTGTGAATGAGTTAGGGGAGTCCTATGATATATAATAGAGAGAGGGTAGCGAGTATGAAGAGGAAGGTCGAAAATAAATGTTGAGTCTGGCGGTGAACAGAATTGAATTTGAATAATGAAAGCGAGCCAAACCGAGAAACCAAAGCTTCACCCGCACCTTTATGGTTTTTCATCCTATCCGCGGTTGAGCTATCACCCCATTGGGACAAGTTATATCCTGTACGATGTATCATGCACACCCATTTAGCATTCAATGTCCTGGTTGAATATTCCGTATCTCCCAATGATAATTTCATCATTTTTTCCTGATTTAATTCCATCCCATGATAATTCATCGAATTCGTCTCTGATTTATCTCACTGTTGTCTCTGTTGTTACAGGTAAAAGTTTCACATTGACGATATTGTTGCAAACACAACCACCCCAAGTTGCCACATTGACCAAGGCGATAAAGGTGACAGTGGATGGTCCAAGAGAGCCCAGGTCTAAAACGAGTAAGTCAATCAAATTCATAACCTAATCAATCCCTTGGCCACTGATTGAATCAATCAGGATTCAATCCACATTAATATCTTCGTCGTGAAACCACTAGCATCATCAATACTTGATCACCCTTCTTTCAGAAGAAAAATTTTAGAGATCAAGATGAAAAATACCCCGTGCCATTACATCAATTTCCACCCTTAGAAATTCTATGAACACGTTCTTGGAATGTTACAATACCTTGAACGTTTCTATCCCAATTTTCTACACAAAATCCATACACCTACATGTACTTTATACATTCACATGTTGCCAATGATAAAGTAGTCAACTCACGTTTTCAGGACACCAGGCCTTTCATCCCTACCATTTTGGACCACGGCCATTTCCCTTCGGACATCCGCAGGATCCGTTGGGATTCAAACTGTCCGGTAAGTCGGTCCTCAGGCGTTGCCTTCAACCTTAACTGTATAGTTAGGGTCCATCACTACTGAAATTTCCTCGCCATCGTTTCCTCATATCCCATCCTATCACCCTGTCCCCCTTCAGCTTCTTCTTGGCCAACATCTCTCTATATCTTCATTCACTTTTCACCCAAGCAACCAACCAACCGACCCAGAACCTCACCAGCAACGTTGTCGTGTCTCTTCCTCAGCTAACGAAGTTTGCAACCCAACTTTCTCACCCCGCACCTCATCTTGCCCATCATCATCAACGTTTCTGTATAGAAAGGTTGCTCACTCACTGCGAGAAGAAGCTCTTGGTGTAGTTCATCACTTGCCCTTATTACTGCCTCGTTTTCTGGTGCTCTCACTTGTGCTTTTATATGTGAGAGTGCATGAATGTGTTTCTATCGACTTGACGGTGTGGCAGCTGGTGCTGCTTCTGATTTTGTTGCGCAGCCATACTATCACGAGAGAGGGTGTCGAAATTGAACAGACGTCGAGCACAAGGCGTCATGGACTCAAAATTGAGTTTTCATACGATGTCTAAGTGACGAAGACTTTGATTAAGCACATAGCACGCACACACTTTATCATAGTTTATATATTGATGGATATTTAGAGAAGGTGTGAACAGGGTGGTATGATGAAAAGTGTAAAATTAATGTTCCACCAAGTTCCTCATTTTTTTTAAATTCCAGATTGGTTATTGATGAAAAATATTTTTTGGATTTCTCCTTTTTGATATTTGTCCTTTCCATCAACTGCTATTAAAATTTCATAATTATCCTCATCGACGAAGTGTGGGTTGATTTTTTCTATGCAGTAAAATGTTGGATGATTCCACCCTATTTAATCTGGTGAAAATTTTCATGCCACGATGTACAAAATCTCTCGATGATCCGTGTCTGTATTAAATCCAACAGTACATGAAATCCTTTACATCTGTATTTTAGTTTAACACCCCATCAAATATTCTCCATAAACAAATTTATCTGGATGAAAATATTTCACAAAAGTCCAATGAGCGAGAAAATGCCCATGAAATGAACAGAATCAAAAAATCTATTAAAAAAAGTAATTGAAAGAATTAATCGTTTTGATATTTTTCTCGAATTGATATGAAAAAGTGCGAATGATTGTTCACATCGAAATGCTTCTGTGTATTACAGTATATATATGTGCGTATATAGAACAGTTCGAAAAGTGGTGATAGAGGGTAGTGGAAAACAGGGGCAACTGATACTGGTGCACCGACAGTGTATTGTTTCGGCATGATAAGCGGCTTAACAGAGCTTTCG
Organism: Meteorus sp. PSUC_FEM 10030008; assembly: GCA_018881525.1. NCBI lineage: Eukaryota > Metazoa > Arthropoda > Insecta > Hymenoptera > Braconidae > Meteorus > Meteorus sp. PSUC_FEM 10030008. Next base: position 22,212 of record JABMBR010004360.1, read on the forward strand.
CATCGCGTACCCGTCTCATCCCCTCTTCGCTGACTACCCTTCGCCCCTATCCATGTCTATAGATATATATTTGCATTGGATTGGCCGGAGAGTGAATGAGAAAATTTCCATTTTTGATTCGCCAGTCGATTTTTAGCTTAGCCATATCGACTCTTTTTCCAATTGCTAACAATTGGCCATAGAGATTTTTTTTTTCATTCCCTGCTATTGGTGTATAATAATTCGTTCAGTATTTTGATTGAAAAAAAAAATTACAGTTCGCCATTCCACTTTTCCTCCAATTTTATCTCCATGTTTGATCGAGTGATGATTTCTGTTTGGAATAATATCTTGAAATATTGTTATTAGTATCTAGAAATCTAACCAATCAATTCAGAAATATTTGTAACAACTGAGCTCACGAGAAATGTTGATAAAAATTTTAGTATTTATAAAATTTTAGCTAGACATTTTAATATTCTTCTATCTCCCTAACTTCAGTATCTGTAGTGTATACGAGTCCATAATAGTGGTCGTATAATTAATTTTAGAACAGACTTCGAGTTAACTTGAGAAAAGAGTTTTTCAAATGCACAGAATGGAAAAAAATATTCAGAAAATTTTAGCGTTAAAGAAATAATTTAGCGCCACCTGCTGCACACGTTGATTATCCCCAGTTGGCAAGATAGTTCCCGTAACATTGCAGAGATAGCGCCACCGGTCACTACACCGTCCAGTTGTACTGCCGACCCCTTCGAACCCACCCTTTCCACTCATTCTCAATATATCCCTCGTACATATTCCATACACATGATATATACATGCAAAGATATATCTATATATGAGTATATAATACAGATTGTCATACACAAGTGCAAATTGTCGAGAGGGTGTATCGTTGGCGCGTCAAGGGTGCGTTTTCTGTAGGGTGGTTTATTAGATATCCGCGCCCGAGGGTTGATAAGGAGCGCGCCCAACAACGAGCCCGACGACGACGTTGAGAGTGTGAGTTTGACATCGAAGGAAAGAGAGAGAGGGTGAATGAGACCTCTAGGGGTTGTTAAGGTGCCCATTGAGGTGTAACTAGGGTGATGTTATTAAATTTCGTTTGGCCTACCTCAGCAGCTTGGGGATGTATTTTATGGATGCTTCTCCGTGTTGAGCATGTGACAGAGAAACTGGCAGAGATAGAGAGGGTGACAGAGGGTGGGTGAAGAGAAAGTGCCTGGAGGTCCGGCACATTCGAACGATCCTTCAACACCCTCTCAATGCAATTTCACTTCTATACAATCTGTATATATGTACGTTCCATTTCATACTGTTTTGTTGCGATCCTCGACTATTTTGTGCGAAATTAGTCGTCGAGGGGATTCATGTCAATTCAATAAGGAATTTTTTTTATTGACGAACTCTTCTCATTGTTATTTTCTTCTTATTCTTTATTTGTATCTATGATAACAAATTTCAGACTATCTCCAAAGTGGGTTTGTTAGAAAACATTTAAAGGTGATGCAGGTCTGTGGAATAATCTGAAGTTTATTGTTGAATCGGTCGTTGGGTCTCATAGTTAGGGTGATGACTTCTAAATGTCATTCAGTAGTAAAACGAGCCGTTGTGAGGGTAATTTGAGCCTTCGCAGTTGATGGGTCGATTCTCTTATCTGTTGACTGGGAAATATTTAAAAAAAAAGTGATAGATCGAATATTGTCAAAGAAAATTCCGAGTTACAAAGAAGATCCAGAAAAGACTTTCATTGACCATTTGAGGAGATTCATTCAAATTTCACTGGAATAGTTTTGTCAAAGAGCACCGTACGATAATGGAAGTCTATAAATAGCGAAGATTCTTACTAAAATTCCAAGCGAATAAATATGTCAAAGATGTTGGCAATAAATTTGTATCGAGAAGTGATAGAAAAACGAGAAGAAAATTTTAATTGATGAAATATTTAACATAAAAAAATAAACGTTTTGCTGAAAAAAAAAATATTTGAGAATTATTTTCATCATGGTTGTCCGAAGTGGATCCCTCATCAACTTGAAACGTGTTCATTTCACTTTTTCTCTTTTCATCTAGTCAATCTCAACATCTCTCACCTACTTTCTCCTCCCTCCTTCCGTTTCTTCCATTTTTCCTTTCCTATCTTTCTATATCTTGTCACTTTCACTTGCGCATTGAGGGGATGAAATATCGCGAGAACTGAGGATTCGAGTTAACGAGAACACCGCGTGCGTCACTTCCTTTAAACCATCCCCTTTGGTCTTTTTTTTTCAACTTATCCATCCCCTGGTACTTTATATATCAGTCGCTCTTATTTCTCGTCTCGTTTTTTTTTACTTGGTCTCTTGGATGTTGAGCTCTTTTCAACCCACCCCGTGTCAATTAACCGCTACTGAGGGGGCGGTTGAAGCCGGAAAAATCGCAACCCCTGTTTCAATAAGGTGGCCTTTACCTCATTTGGGGGAGATTGTTAGGAAGCGTTCAGTTTAAAACTGTCGCAAGCCTACTCTGATACCTTTTTTTCCCTCTTCATCTTTTTTTCTGCATTTATATGTATATTCCACCCCTTGTATTTTTCCTTGCTATCACTTTGCAGTAAATTTTCGCAGTTTTATGATCCTCCCCATTGCTATTTTTTCTGTTTTCATGTTGTCTGATATTTTCTTCCTCGATTGGTGTTATGACATCTTTGAAGAATATTTTACATATCCTTCAACCCTTGTTGATATGCATTGGGGGTAGTTTGTGGAAAAATAGTAGAACGATTGAGCCATATCAGAATAATTTCAATGAATAATTAAATAAAAATTTATTTTTCCATCTCTTTATTGTCATACTTCCTTCACTTCTTCTCTTCTATTCTTTTCTCCGTATCGTAGACCTTCATTGGGTAGTATTTTAGGGGATGCTTGCGACGCGATAATGAGAAAGAGCGTAAAGGGTGGGTGTGCAAAGACACCCGGTCGACCGCCTGTGCACGAGGAACAGAGGATGAGGGGTTGAAGGTTTCCAAGAGAAGAATATGGAGATAAAGAAAAGTACAAAAGTGCGAACAACCTTTTCGTAAAAGGGGTGTACGCGACGGGTGCGAAGATTGAAGAAGAACACAAGAAAACAGTGCAGTAGCATTTGAAAACGCCTAGGAGTGGTGGAGGGATGTTACGCATAAATAGGTATACATGCATCAGTATATAAACGTTGCAAGGGTTATCCTTAGTGCTATATAAGAAGGGTAAAAGGGTGGCAGCTTTCAACCAGTCGCTTTGCATAGATTTGAATAGATAACACCAACAGGAATCTACGTGAATTAATTTATTGTTTATCCACGAACGGGATCTATAAACGACTGAATTTTATATACAACCAAGACTTAAATTTTCATCCCTTTACTACTCCTCTTCAACACTTCAACACATTTAATTTCATTTGTCCCTTTTTTTTCCTTCCCTCCACAGTTTAACTAGGATTCTCTTAATATTTTATTTCAAGAAATGTCAGGGTGAGAATTGATGAAGATAAACGTCACGATTTTTTATCAGAAAAAAATTGGTGAAGTATAGAAAATATGAGGAAAATATTTACAAAATCAAAAAATACGAGTGTGATGTTTTGAACGATCATTAATGTGAGAGGGTGAGTGAATATATGGCGTTTTAATATCATATATGTTTTCTTTGAGAGGGGGTGTTTGTCTCTGAAACAAAACCTTATCCCATCGTTCTCAAAGTCGTGCACATTCTCAACATGCTGCACGATAATACATCATTCTGCAGTTTTTTTTTATTTTTCTAGTGTGAGGGTGCGACTTGGGAACATTCTTTATATTTGCGTCCATGTTCGTGGATGGAAGCCATATAATAAGTATAT
>JABMBR010004361.1:0-26045 GCA_018881525.1 Meteorus sp. PSUC_FEM 10030008
TATTAATTAAATAAAAAGATGAGCACGAAACGTAAATCTCTGGACAATCAAGTGCCAGCGGAGGAAAGTGATTTGCTGTCTATAAAACCGCTTGGTGCCGGTCAAGAGGTTGGAAGATCGTGTATAATGTTAGAATTCAAAGGGAAAAAAATAATGTTGGATTGTGGAATTCATCCTGGTTTATCGGGATTAGATGCGCTGCCTTTCGTTGATTTAGTTGAAGCCGATGAAATCGATCTTCTGTTAATATCACATTTTCATTTGGATCATTGTGGTGCGTTACCCTGGTTCCTGCAGAAAACTAGCTTTAAAGGACGTTGTTTCATGACTCATGCAACAAAAGCTATCTACAGATGGTTATTATCCGATTACATTAAAGTAAGTAATATCGCCACAGAACAAATGCTCTACACTGAATCAGATCTTGAAGCTTCGATGGACAAAATTGAAACAATAAATTTTCATGAAGAGAAAGATGTATTTGGTATCAAATTTTGGGCTTATAATGCTGGCCATGTGTTGGGTGCTGCAATGTTCATGATTGAAATTGCAGGAGTTAAAATTTTATACACAGGCGATTTCAGTAGACAAGAAGACAGGCATTTGATGGCAGCTGAAATTCCAAATGTTCATCCAGATGTTTTGATAACAGAGTCAACTTATGGGACACATATTCATGAGAAAAGAGAAGATCGCGAGGGTCGATTCACGAATTTAGTTCATGAAATTGTTAATCGAGGTGGTAGATGTCTCATTCCTGTATTTGCATTAGGCAGAGCGCAAGAATTGTTATTAATTCTAGATGAATATTGGGGCTTACATCCGGAGCTTCATGAAATACCAATTTATTATGCTTCATCATTGGCTAAAAAGTGTATGGCTGTTTATCAAACATATATAAATGCGATGAATGATAAAATTCGACGGCAGATCGCAATAAACAATCCATTTGTATTCAAACACATCTCTAATCTCAAGGGGATTGACCATTTCGATGATATTGGTCCATGTGTTGTTATGGCTTCGCCTGGTATGATGCAGAGTGGTTTATCACGTGAACTGTTTGAATCTTGGTGTACGGATTCGAAGAACGGTGTCATAATAGCTGGTTATTGCGTCGAAGGAACTTTAGCAAAGACAATTCTATCAGAACCAGAAGAAATAACGACTATGAGCGGCCAAAAGCTTCCATTGAAAATGTCAGTAGATTATATTTCGTTCTCAGCTCACACAGATTATCAACAAACTTCTGAGTTCATCAGAATACTGAAACCACCACATGTGGTTTTGGTACATGGGGAACAAAATGAAATGAGTCGACTCAAAGCTGCATTGCAGCGCGAATATGAAGATGATCCAAATACCATGATGGAAATTCATAATCCTCGGAACACGGTGGCTGTAGAATTGTACTTCAGAGGAGAGAAGACTGCCAAAGTGATGGGAGCACTCGCGATGGAGACACCAAAGCCAGGACAGAAATTATCGGGGGTCTTAGTGAAGCGTAATTTCAATTATCACCTGTTAGCACCATCCGATTTATCCAAGTACACGGATATGAGTATGAGTCAAATGGTTCAAAGGCAGAGTATATATTTCAATGCATCGCTTCCAATTCTCAAGCATCTCCTCACACAGATCGCTGGCAATTTGGATCTCATTGACGACAAGAAGATGCGTGTCTTCAAAAATATCGATGTGATAATTGAAGGAAAAATTGTGACGATGGAATGGGTTGCTACACCTGTCAATGATATGTATGCAGATTCAGTGCTCACAGCTTTATTGCAAGCGGAAATGATGGAAGTTCCAGCTAAAACCTTACCAGCACCAACGAAAATGGATCGGATGCATTTCAAAGAATGCCTCATTGAAATGTTACAAGAAATGTTTGGTGAAGACTCAGTTCCCAAAATATTCAAAGGAGAAAAACTGTATGTTACCGTGGATAACAAAAAAGCTCATATTGATTTATCGACACTCGAAGTTACCAGCAAGGATGACGATATTTTGCAGCAAACAGTCCAAACTGCTGTTACGAAACTTCATCAATCGCTTGCACCACCATCCGATACATTGTGAAACATGATGTATTGAATTTATCTTCCCTACTCCATAAATCATATGGAGTAGTTCTGAAACTGTACAGAAAATCTATACTGTAAAAATAATTCGAGAAGGAAATCATTCGTTGATGTTATTATCCATATAATTTAGTAATCATTTCATATACTGTACAATGTGCTGAAATATATTTTTACATTCATTTCGAAATGGACATAATCACTTCAATTAATTCCGGTGGATTTATATTTCGCCAGTAGATGATTATTTCAATCACCTGTGTAAAAAATTTGGTCGTCTCCTTCTCAATTGTATAAATATACGATTTACAATTAATTATATGTACAATCTAACTGAAAATAATAATCATTGTGTTTAAAAAAATTATCACTAGCTCACTATCATTAATAAATACATAATCACACCTCTATATGTTTGCAATAGCATAAAAAATTGATTAATTTAATTATTGAGGGTATCAAAATTATACTCTGTTAAATCTCCCCAAGCAGGTCCAGTCTTGATTTTTACTGGTAGAGGTACCTCTAATGAATAAGCTTGCTCCATACTTCCTTTTATGATTCGCACAACATGATTTAAATCCCGGGCATTAACCTCATACACTAATTCGTCATGAAGTTGAAGAACCAGATACGCACCGCGCGGTAACGATTCTGAACTACGTCTGAGTTTCCTTCGGACAGGTACATTTGGCAACACCATTGGCATACTCGGATATGCTCGTTTCAAGCTCTCGTCAACATGAATCATTGCTATTTTGGCAATATCAGCGGCAGATCCTTGAATCGTTGTGTTGATTGCCTGACGTTCAGCTTGCCTTTTGTCACCGGCACTTTCACTATTGAGTCCAGGGAGCATTCTACGACGTTTCGTCAATGTTTCGACGAATCCTCTTTCTCTCGCATGTTTTACAGTTTCACTCAACCATTTTTCAATTCCCGGATAAGCTCCCATGAATGTTTCCAAGAACTCACGTGCTTCAGCCTCATCGACCTGCAGGGTTTCAGCCAGGGTTTTCACACCCATACCATAAATCATACCGTAGCATAATTGTTTTGTTCGTTGTCTCATTGTATCATCGATTCTTGATTCTGATGTATTGTACCAACGTGCAGCTATATTTTTGAAGACATCTCCAGGTTTGTTGAGAACACTGCAAAGTGTTGGTTCTTTGGAGAAATGTGCGAGTATTCTCAATTCCAATTGGCAATAATCAGCTGAAATCAAAGCGTTTCCTAAAGCTGGCACAAATGCCATACGTACACTAATTACAAAACTGTTGTCGGCCGAATTAAAATCACGTGGAACATTTTGTAAATTCGGTTCGTGCATCGAGACCCGTCCTGTTACTGTATTCATAACACAGTTGCTGTAGATCCGAGGATGCTGTTCGGCAAGTCTGAGAAGTGGGCAAACTATCTTAGTATGTGTTGCGCTTAACTTTCTCCAATCAGATACCATATTAGAGATTGGGTGATCACATTGCTCCAATACGACTTTATTAGTGCAAATTTTTTTACCTTTATCCAATCCCAATACTTGTGCAACACTTTTGGATGATGCAAAGTTGAATTTCCGTCCAGCTAATGCAAATGCATCGTTCTCCAGGCTGAATAGTTGTTGACGAATTACATCAGACAGTTCCTGTAACGCAATCAGACTCACTCCCATCCCCGTTAATTCCATACGAGATAGGATTGACATTGCACCCATTTCAACTTCATGGAATGTTTTCAACAAAAAAGGATCTAAATCTTTCAATTTGTTGGAAAGAGATCGTGAAAGGTACCAAGTCAGTACAGCTTCAGTGCATGCGCGAACTTCAGCTGTTATGGAACTCTTGACATCCATCCCTGGCCCACAGTAACTAACCGTGCCGTGCAATTGCTGTAACAGTGATGAACCTTCCGGTACATGTTCATTCACCAAATTGCTGAAAGATTTTTCTGGAGATTCTGGATTCAAGAGCCAATCTGCAGTTGATGGATCCAAGAATGTACAGTGAGGACTTGAACTACAACATCTATACAAGGTTTTGTGAGTTTCCTTCGCCCCAAAACATCGCACGGTCAGCTCTGATTTTGCAAGTGTGTTCATCAATAACTCAATTCGTTCTTTCACTGGAACTCTGTCGGAATCCTGGACATTCTCGAAGGACAAATAATAAACCGTTCTCCCCCAGAATATTGCAACACCGCTGACTTTCTTATCGCTGTGATTACTACTTTCGACTTTCTTTGGTTTCTTTTTAGCGTCGTGATGACATGCATTATCACGTATAATTTTTTTTCCGATTGTCATAGCATCTATAGAAAAAATCTCACAAGCTAATGCTAATGCAATCTCCTTCTTAGTATTAATCTTACGTTTGAACTCGTTGAATTTTATCTTATCCAAGGATATATTCGTTATTGATAATTCTCTTGGTATAGATTTCCTGTAATTCTCTGACTTTTTCGTTTTACCTTTCAAATCTCCGATTTTCGACATGATTTTCTTATTTGTAGATTCTCCAATTTTCTTTTTGTCGTGTACATTCACATAAGAATCGTTCACAATATTCTGTGAATGAGAATCAACAGTTATCATTGCGCTTATATGATCTTCATTATTCTCGTTATTAAGTATTGGTTTCTTTTTCTCAGGAACCATCGGCGTAGTTGAATCAGTTATGGTAGATTCCTTCTCTCGTACTCCGCTTGGTGAAAATTGAGTTCGTCCAGCGAATCTCAGAGTACGACTTCTCAGTGTTTCCAATTTTATTCTCGTGCGCGTTTTCATAGCACTCGAAATACTATCAATTGTTTGAGATTCAATAACCACATCTTCTTCAGACTTGTTGGAACCAGTCGACAATCTTCGTGCAGTTTCAAATGTGATAAGACTGGCTATGGGAGATTTTACACTATCGGGTGTACTAAAAGTGCGTTTTGTGATTTTAGCAAGCTTTTCGAAACGAGGTTTGGGTGAAGGAGTAATCCCGATGCTTTTAGTTCTGCAGAAGGGAGGAGTTTGGACATCTTTCTCGCTTTCATGAGCATTAACCATAGGATCAGCAGTTGTTCGTGGCTGTATTTTTCCGATGTCCGGAATGACTTTCAAGTTGCCCCATGTATCCTCTTCCCATACCAATGATCTATTCGTGTTCATCAATTGTGGTGATTTAGGTAATTCTATGACATCTGTTTGAACGTCACTGTTCGATTTGTGTGGTTTGATTTGAACATTCACAATCGGTGAGTTTGGTTCAGAAAATACTGTATCATTGAACATTTGACTGTCAATATCGATAACATTCTGTTCTAGAATATTGAATTCTTGAGTATCAATGACTAAACTATCATCGAATATACTTGGACTTCGTGAATATGATCGTTTTCCTTTCGATTTCTGGAGCGGTGAAGGTCTAGGTGATACTCCAAATATTCCTGTTTGTTGTGGTAGTTTGTATGAGATTTCCTTTACTGCTCTAATGACGTCAACATTACTTTCACGAATTTCTGAATACTCATCACATACTAAATTCTCATTCACAGGAGAATCTACTTCTCTTTCCACAGATGTTCTACTAGTTTTACTAACCCTTTCATCAGGTCTTGTATCACTAATATTGTTGGAATTTGTTGATGTCGAACTTATTCCTCCAGGAGCATCAGTTGCGATACTAGTTGAATCATAAATTTTACTACTGAGTGCTGGAGTAGGTCTTAAGGGACTTGTTGCGTCATTAGCATCAACATGACTGACGACTGTTGATCCGCGTGGACATAAATGCGATTCTTCGTCATCGCGTTCATTTCTCGAACGTTCCTGTTTATCCCATGACAATGCATCCAATCCCAATTCATTCTGTACTAAAACTCGAGCTTCCTTCACTAACATAGATGCTGCCATTCTAGGAGTCAGTCCATCTTTTCCTGTGACAAAAACTGAACGCATTTTGTTTCTCCGAGTCCTTTCATCTTCATCTTCATCCAATTTTTTTTTCTCGCTCTCGAAAGGTAGTGCTTTATGTAGTGCTCTCTCCACATCTAATTCGTTAGCCATTGCGAGCTCTGCTACACTAGTTATACCCTCTTTATAAAGACTACGAGCTCTCAAACCATTGAGCATTGGTAAACGAAGTAAATCCAAGAGTTCACGACACACACCAAACTGCAATCTCGTTTGAAACTGCGATACTAATAATTCTATACAATTCCATTCTAGTTTTTTGCAAAATTGAGTTACCATTCCCGCGAAGGTCGACGCTGTTTGTTGGAGACTTTGGATAACACCGCGACAACATCCGTACTTATTACAAACTGCGTGCAATGTGACTTCTCGAACAAGATCGTGGAGCGCTAAAGCGGTGTAAAAACGTTTGTGAATGTCCAACATTTTTCCAGGTTTTGGTGCTCCACGTAAAGCCGACATCAAATAACTTTCCTTCACACCAACTAACTTCCCAACTCTTCGTTCACTGTCAGAGAGTCCTCTCCATATATCAAGGAAAACATACCAATCAATTTGTCCAATTTGGCTACTAGAACTGAATGGTGTTACCAAGTAAATAACATGGAGTTCGGTGTCAAGTGCGAAGCATTGACGTGCCTTCTGTAGTTCTTCGAAGAGGAACAGCCCATCTTTCGGTGGAACAGAGGCAGCCAAACAAGCTTTTCCTAGCGGTGTGGCAATCCATCTTGATATACCAGATTCAGTTATTTGTGTGAGAAGCAACTCATTCTGGACTAAGAAATCAATGGCTTCACGTGTTGACATCTCAATTTTATTTGCGGCATGAGTGAAGCTGAGCAGTGTGCATTTCATGTATGTAGCAATATCATCATGGGTATAAGCAACCTCACTCGCGACTGCTTCGAGTAAAGCCCGAATCAAATGACTCGTACCTTCCAGACAAGATTCAATGGGCCCAAGAGATGAATTCAATATATTAATTGCTGTTGATTTTTCAGTGAGCTTGCAGATAAGTATACTTTCACCCGCTGTGTCTTTCCCTGTCCGTCCGGCACGACCAATCATTTGTTTATAAGTGAGTGTATCAATTGGCCGTCCATGAAATATCGGAGTTCGTACAATCACTCTTCTGGCTGGTAGGTTGACACCACTACTGAGAGTTGAAGTTGCAGTGAGTACTCTCAATGATCCTGAACGGAAAGCCCCTTCAATCACATCACGTTCATCCATTGTGAGACCTGCATGATGATAGGCGACACCAAATGACACTGTATTACGTAAAACAGTGTCCAGACCAACCGGTGTACGTTTCAACTGTTCCAGCGTCTCTAAAATTGTTTCTCTACTCAATTGGTCTCGTAATGTGCGGCCAGCAGTAGTATCTTCACGTCCCAATTGGAAAAATGCGCTGGATATTTGTTGAGCCAAATTTTCACACCAGTTCTTCGTCGGGCAAAAGATTAGTACACTATGACCATCGCATACTGTTTCGAAACAAAGTTGGAGGACATTGTCTGGATCGTTGGGAAATTCGGGATGGTGCTGCAGCTCTCTTAGGATATTTAATTTCTCATCGTAAATGGTGTTACCAATTTTGCACTGCTCTTGTAGAGGTACTGGACGGAAATCAGTTTTATAAAGTTCTGCATCTAACCAATTAGCGAGTAAACTGAGATTAGGAAGCGTCGCTGACATTCCTATCAATTGGACATGTACATGTTCCTTTCTTATATTCATGTACTTCAATTTAGTCAACAAAAGTTCAAGCAAATAACCTCTGTGTGAATCACCAAGAAGATGGAGTTCATCTACGACAACTGCACCAACACTTTCCAATTCATCATCTTCCATCAGTTGATTTATAAGTGAATTTGCTTTTTCAATAGTTGCAATTGCAACGTCTGTACTGGAGAAACCACCCGGTGGATGAATACCACCCATGAAACCTTCAACTCTAACGCCAGAGTCCATGAGTAAATCCTGAAAGTAGTACATTTTTTCGCGCACCACTGATACGAATGGTAGAACGAATATTACCTTCTTCCGACGCTCCAAAACAGTTTTTATGACTAGAATTTCGGAAACTAATGTTTTCCCAGCTGACGTTGGAGCAGAATATACAAGATTTCCGTATTTTTCGATAATCCGTGGGTTTTTCAAACACTCAACCTGCCAGGGAAACATACATGATACACCTCTGGATTCATATTTTCGTAAAATTGTTAAAGGCAAACCCCAATAAGCCAATTTCACTCGATCTTGAGTTGCAATGATTGATGGCATTTGTTTTGCTGATTCTACAAGAGAAGCTAACGCATTTTTGAATGGAGGATCATCACCCGAGGATATCCTCGGAGTTCTCGATTCGATCATCTCAATATTATTGTCTTGAACATCATCAGGCGGTTCCGGACCTGCACTGATATCAGTAGTAATTTGTATCTGATGCAGAGGCTCTGCATTTTTACGTGATTTCTTCAACACAGGTTCTGCATTTGTAGTATAATTTTCTGAACACTGTCCGACTTTTTTTTTCTTCGATTTACTGCGAGTATAAATTTGGCTTCTCTGTGTAAGTTCGAGACTTTCGTTGAGAAAATCTTTGATACCTCCATTCTCTTTTTCTTGATAATTCTTTGATTTCTTCGACGTTCCATCATTTTCTGGTTGATCACTATTTAATTCTTTTCTCGGACTGCTTATGACTGTGTGAGGAAATGATACAATACTATCTTTAAAATATTTCCCGATATCACTATCTTCATTGTAGAATTTTGAATTTGTTGTAATACTGTTATTTGGTTCATTGGGTATAACATTGGCTTTTCGATCATCAATCCCTGTCAAAAGGACACTATCAGCGTTGAGAAAAGCTGCAAGGGTATTATCACCCAACGACTGCATACTCCGAAATTTGAGCGAACTTTCCTTCTGGAGTACAATTCAAGAAGACGTATTCCCATGCCTGCAAAAAAACCACCGTTTGCGCTAATTTCTTGCATAGTCGAGAATTATAATGGGAAATAATTCCTTTGATTGACCCATTGCATAAATACCGTATAGAAACAATAATAACCTTACGATTTTTGGTTAGGAAATACTGATACAGCATATCCGTGCTATCAATCAGTAACTCCATTCATAGGAACGTTGTAGAATAATTTTCAATATTAAATATATTAAATAACTGTCATAAAAGTATCATCTCCCAGGACATCTTTACATCCACAGATTAATTTCACAAGTGCATAATCTTTTGAAAAGTACGGTCAGTTTTAAACTAGATTCAACTGTCCGCGTTTTGTACGACATATGGTGGTGGATTGAATTTTAGTTCGATATTATACCGTCGTAGCGGATGTCGTAGATTAGACATCAAGAAGTCCAGAAAAAAAGAAGGATCAGGTTACAAATTGCTCATTTTTAATATGGAAGAGTTCCGTATGAAATAGAAGGAACAAAAGCCATTTCATAGAGAAGAAAGAGAGAGAAAAACCAATTTTTAATTTAAATCGACGAGTCTTGAAGAAACACTTGATACTATTTGGGCATCTAAGAGATTTTAAACGATAGCCTTGCTTACAAGACAGGACGAACTGCAATGAATTTCAAGTGCCACAGGGCATTTCTTTTTATTCATTTTCCATTATATAAATCAAATAATTCTATTGAGGAGCCTTGCCCCGACCAAATCCTCCACGGAATTCAAGATCGCCGGTACCAGGGCCAATATCAGCTTTTTTGTCACCTGGTGCTGGTTGGCCACTGGGTCCTCGTCTGTATCCAGCACGATCTTCAGCTGGTCTTGATGATTCGCTTTTGCCACTGGCTGTGGGCCTTGGTCTTGTGGTATCATTGCTCGATTTCCTTTTGAGCGTGAAGGGCACAATTTCTGGTGGCAAGTGCAGATATCCACGGAGATATTCGATACCTTCATTTGTGAGGTACCAGTAGAAATGTCTCCATGCGAACTGTTCCTTAACGAATCCTCTGGATTTGAGGGACTATATTGATTGAGCACGAATGATTAATGTTTGGGGCTGTTACTAAGATGACTCGTTATGATTCACAAAAAAATTTATTCACCTGCATTGCTTTGATAACCTGGAGATTAGGGATAGTTTCTAATTCTGGATGTTTTGGTGCATGATAATCCTTCTTGGCAACCATCACTCCCTCTTTGAAGAGGTATACGTAGATGGCTTCACGATTCTTTTTTGGCATCAACATCTGTAAGAAGATTTGAATTTTAGATGATTTGCTATAAAAATGTGATGAACACTGCGATAATGAAGTGTACAACTAGACACTTTCTTGATTTTCCGAAACATTAAACTCTCATCGGATTAATATTCGATGACTTTAAACTACTCTGACAACTTCGTCCTTGTTTGAGGTTAACTCATGTGATCCAATCCGTCAAATATTGAACATTTGCACAGATAAATAAACATTTTCACGCTCATGAGAATAACAATACGCCGTAGTTTGTATTTCTCGGCCACAAGAATTCATAATATTTCTAATGCAAACGATTATTAGAAAGGTTTGTTGATCGGATGACAAAACTGACGTCGAATTTGTTGCTGCATAAAACATTAAAACTGAACATAGGCACTTATAATTTATAACTAAAAATATGTCCGAATGACTGAGGAATTTATCCCAATTCTTACTTTTCCTCTATTTTAAAGGATGTACGAGATTAAAGTTGATTTTTCACAGAATCCAGGGCGATAAGACGCTCCAACGTTGGCGCTTATATCGAAAAGAATTTTTTAGGCCGAAAACAAGAAGAATTCCACCGTAATACCATCAAATCAGCTGAACATTTTGCGTCCTATCGACAGTAGCGCCACATTGTTTAGAAATTCAATACATTTGTCATACTACAACAGTCGGTAAATCAGTCGGCGCCCTCTCAATTAGATTTTTGACAGATTGTTATTTCCCTTATGTATATACAACAAACCTGTGTGGAAAGTCGTATGCTTAATGCAATAATGTCCTAAATATCAATAATACTTGAATATTAATATCGTTCCAATCATAACAAAATTGTGAGGTGGAGCGATTCATGATGGCCCCGTTAGAAATGTATCCGATAATGTTTAAATTCAGTATTTCGTCGTTTATCATTTGTTGTCAATTGAAATAAGATTACAAAGACATGTATTTGAATAATGAATACACATCAAAATAAAGAAGGCTAATGTTCACAGCTGAGCATTGAAAATTAATAAATAATGCTGCCTGGAATTGGTTTATTTGGTACCGGCAGCGTAGTCCGTGTGATTGTGCCTTTTTTACGTGAAAAAGGATTCAAGATTGAGGCTGTGTGGGGCCGCACCCTCAATGAAGCTGAAGAAATAGCCAAGGACCTTGATATTCCTTTCCACACAAGCAGAATCGATGATGTCCTATTACGTAAAGACGTGGATCTTATCTTCATCATGTGTTCACCAAGTTTGCACGCACAAATTGCGGTGAAAGCTTTGGGAATCGGCAAACATGTTGTGTGTGACAAACCAGCAGGATTGAGCCAAAGTGAAGCTCTGAAAATGGTTCGAGCCGCACAATATTATCCTTCATTAATTAGTGTTGTCAATCACAGTCTCAGGTTCCTGCCGGCTTTCGTGCGAATGAAGAATGCTCTTGATGATGGATATCTTGGCGGGCCTGTAACGGTCATTGACATCAGAGTGCAGATGGGTAGCCTGCTACGCAATGGTTTATAACTTTTGTTTAACGATCATATTAGTTTCGTTTTTACAATGCAACTAATTTTTTCTATTTGATTTCAGGATATGATTGGCTGTGCGATGACACGATGGGTGGTGGAATTTTAGCGCTCGTTGGGAGTCACGTAATCGATTTGATATTCCATTTATTGAATCAGAAAGCAACAAGGGTTCATGCTGTTGTCAGGACATTTACACAAACAACGAAACACATCAATGGAATTAGACGAGTTACTTCCCCGGACTTTTGCAGCTTTCAAATGGAATTGACAGGAAATACACTTGTGACAGCGACGTTAAGTAACCACCTACAAGGACAATTGACACAAGAGGTCCTGGTTTGTGGAGTAAATGGTCATTTAGTTGTCCGTGGCGGGGATCTTTATGGTTGTCGAAATGGTAAAGAAGAAGTTTTATATCGTGACATGGAAAATCTTCCAGAATCTTATCCCGGTATTTCGGATTCAATTCCGCGACCATACGTCAAAGGACTGAAGAAAATGATTGGAGCGTTGAGAGAAGCTTTTCAACCAGTGGAAGATAAAAGAGGATGGATCAAGGAACCTGTCTCACAAGCAGCTACATTTGAAGATGGTCTCTATATTCAAGCAGTAATTGACGCATTGAGGCAGAGTAATAAACGTCGTGAATGGATCAAGGTGACTATATTAACCGAGGAGCCAGATCCAAATCCACTTCTGAGTGCAGCAGTGCGTGCAACTGCTATCTCGATTTAATTTTAAAAATAATCCATGTCTGTTGTACAGTGAATGTTTTTTTTTGTTAATAGGCAGTATTAATAATATTACTAACTTATATTTAGTATAATCGTACTTCGGGTTGAAAACAATGGTTGTATAATGCATTATAAGACTAAATGAAACTAAAAAGAATAGTTTTGTACATCCTGTGGTTACAATTGACGGTTTTCAACGATCACACTTAAATCATCTGAATCGTTCTGTTCTTTTTTTACTTGTCAATATACATATTTATTCGGCACGAAACTAGTGCGGAAAGAAAACAATTCAACACAAAGCATTCAAAAAGAAGTTCTTTTTTTTATTCAACCTGTATAAGCCTAAATATCGTAGTTAATTATTATAGGTTCATATTAATATTTGTTTTCCTTTTCGCCTGCACTCTATGATAATGAGTAACACTGCTGATCGATGCTAGACGATGATTACTTTTAATGTGTGTATGATCTGAAGTCTTCTTTTCACTTCGAATATGAAGGATTTTAAACTTTAGATCTTTTGCGGGCGATTGCATCTTCAACGGCTTTGAGCTGTTTGAGAAGTTCTTCACGACGTGAGGTCGCTTTCTTTGCAGCCTTCGCAGCGGCTGCTGCCACACTTGCTTTGCTATCAGCCATAGGTGATGTTTCGAGTGGTCGTTTTTTACCAGCCATTGTTGCACTACGATCTATCTTTTTTGTGGGCGGTGGTGCATTATTTGCTGCTTTCAGTGACATCTTGACTTGTGGTTTTGAGCCACTGATTTTTCCAGCATCGATATTCTTTGACAGTATTTCTTTACGCGGTTGCGGTGATGCTCCTTTTTTCCGTCGTACTTCCACCGAGGATGAAGATGAATAACTGCTTTCACTTGAGTCACTGGAGCTACCGCTGCTCTCAGATCCGGAGCTGCTGTGAAAAAGTTGGGCATGAATATTTTTAAATGTATGAGTCAACTAGACTACGAGGAATTGATAGATAATCATACAGACCTCGATCGCGAGCGACTCTTGATAACCTTTGCAACTGCGGCCGCTGCTAGAGCTGCTTTGTCTCTCCCTTTTTCGTGGTGTCTTTGTATAATCAATGGACTCGGCGCAGGTGGGTTGAGACCAGCACGTCTATGAAGCGTTCCAGTCGGAGAAATCGAATCTTTTGTTCCACGCGGTGAAGGTGCGGGAGGATTCATCAACATTGGTCCGCGTTGTGATGAGGAATTAACGATAGGAAGTGGAGGTGATTGTGGGTGTTTCCCTTTAGTATGGGTTCTGGTGCGGGTAGTAGGAGTTGGAGAACGGGACCTGGATAAGGAATCATAAGAGGAATAGCTAGAACGGCTGGAGCTACGGCTAGAACTAAACAAAATGATCAGGTGTTGCCAAAGAACATTGTCGGATTCTTCATTTAAAAACAAATCATTACCTAGTACTCGAATAAGATGACCCTGATGAATATGATTGTCTTCGAGTTCTTCTTGTAGTTGCAGCATTACGACGTACTGCGGTTGGTGATTTACGTCTCATCCATGGATCTGCCCATTCATCACCACGACCGCGTTCCATTGGTGGTGGTTCCTCTTCTCGCCATGGTTTTGCTGCAGGAATTCTCTCTACTATAACTTCTCTTGATGGTCTTTTATGTTTTTTCTCATATTTTTCGTAATATTCGCGCTCTCTGTCACGTTCGCGTTCACGTTCTCGTTCACGCATTGGCGGTGGTGATTCAGCATGTGGTGGAGGTCGTGGCATCGGATGATGTTCGATACGTTCGCGATATTCAGGCGCAGGTCGTGGTTCAGCTTTATATTGGACGCGTCTGTAGTATTCAGGTGGTGCCGATGGTGGGTATGGATAACCTTCCGGCTCTTCATAATGTTCAGGTGTAATTCGGGGTGGTGGAACACGTCTCGGAACTTCTCGAGGTGGCCATCGCTCTACTGGTGGCTCAGGACTCATTGGTCTTACATAATATCCCGCTTCTCTATCCATCTCATCTTGTCCTAGTCCCAGATTCATTTTTTTCTCTTCGAAATCCATATCAGATTCTTTACGTTTGTTTGCTTTCCGCATCATCTCTTTTGCGTGACGCAGACCACGTTCCCATGCAGACTCCGAAGGGATTTCTTCGGTTTTTGGTGGATGTCCGTGTGCAGGATAATTAGATATTGGCCTTGGGATGTTCGGACGTTCAATGTGGGGACGAAATTCGTGTGGTCCACTTGCATGTGGTGGATATGCCATTGGTCTTACCATATCAAACATGGTATAATTTCCTTTGTCGGTCACTCCCGGATGAAGGAATCGGCAGCTCACTCCCCATGTACACTGACCACGATTATAAAACCGACAAACCGGTCTAGGTTCTGTTTCTTCAGGACGTGCTTCATCACCATCGCTTAATTCACCTTCTTCGAGTTCAGATTCGACTTTCTCACCATCTTCTTCCGCGTCTTCCCCATTCTCATCTTTTATTTCACCCGACTCTCTGTTTTTCGACTTCTCTTTTTCCTTCTCCTTCTCTTTATCTTTTTCTTTGTCTTTTATGTCTTTGTCCTTCGTTTCTTTGAATTCTTTTGGGGGTGCCTCGGATTCTGCATCCTCGCGTTCATCTTTCCATTGCCCCTCAGCTTCAAAATCCAATTGCTCAGTCTCTTCGGCGATACTCACCGACACTTTTTCCTCTTTCTCTATTTTCTTCTCTTCCACACGTATTTTTGTGTCTCGTTCGATACTTATTTCACGTTTTGGTTCGGGTTCTTCTACGTCGTCCATACTATCAAGATCAGAAACATCAGAGAGATCTTCACCGTGTGTCATTGGTGCAGGCTTTGAGTCAGTTGCAGGTTCGGGTTCATATTCAATATCGCCATCTGATATTTGTTCACCGTCTAAATCATTAAAAGTATTACTCTTCATTTCTGTTTTGTCTTTTGTTGATTTGTCGGAATCCTGTTCATCATTGACTGATGTTGGACCTGATTTGAAAGACTTCGGTGAACTTCGTCCGGATGTTAGAGACTTTGGTGAACTACGGACAGACCCCGGTGATTTTAGGGAACTGTGACGTGAACCGGAGCGTCGACCAGATTTTGCTGAGCGAGGCGAATGAGGAGATGGCGGCGAACGCGGGCCAGATGTCAATGATTTCGGGCTTGCACCATCGTCTCTGGGTGATTTGGGCGAACTTGGTCCAGACCAGTAGGAACCTGCATCTCTTACCGGTGATGCTGGTGGCGAACTCCGGCCCGATCGTGGTGAATCCAAATAATTAGCAGAATGATATGATTTCGGAGATAAACTACCGGATTTCGCAGAACTGTGTCGCGAATTGGGAGATCCCGGTGACTGTGGAAATCTTGGAGATTGGGGTGATCTCGCTGATTGTGGAGATCGTGGAGATTGCGGAGATCTTGGTGATCGAGGAGATCTTGGTGATTGAGGTGATCTTGGAGATTGCGGTGAACGTGGTGACCTCGGTGTACGTGACGACGGGGTTAATGGTTCACTTGGCGATTTAGGTGATGTATCTCGAGGTGACGATGGTGAGGCAGGTGGCGAACGCGGTGAGCATGGAACTTTACCTCTAGGCGATGATGTAACTGAACTTCCTGATGATTTCGGACTTGAACGAGATTTACGACGTTCATAGTGTCCTGGTGAACCTTCAGGTGTGGCTATCCTTCCTCGGCGACCATCATAACCGTCGGAAGAACTATCCGAACCTGAGTCTGACATGATGGAGATATTTTGATTTTTTTTGTATTGTTTTTTTCGTTTATCTCAGCCTGCAAAATACGAAATAATTACTGGAGATACCCACTGTGGTCGGTCGCATCATCGGGGGAATATAACCCCGGTGCAATGGACCGTTGTAGTTAGTGTGCCTCAGTATGGCAGAATATTCAAAGATTATTTGTTATATGAACAATTTTTTATGACTTTTTTTTGCTTTATTTATGACCATTTTTATATGCGACCATACCTACTAAAGGATCGCACACGAACGTGTCTTTTATACGTCGTCACCGACGATTGCTGCTTACCTGTGTCGATAAGTGCTCGTGCAGTACTTGTTCTTGAGGACGCGACGCGCGCTATCCGTAACACTTCGGATAATGTACGACACATAACGAAAACTCTCGGACGTTTTTATCTATATTTTTACATTACATTATTTGATATACTTTGAACGGATTTAAATATTTGAAACTGGAACTCGTGGCATTTTGTTTGGTTGTTTTTTTTTAACAAACTTTTCCGACGCAAACTTTTTTTTTTAAACTTGTATCGTTACGTATTCTTTTCTGTGTTTTCATTTTCATCAACTGAGTTCGTGTTTTGGTTTTGTTACATTTCTTTGATTTTCCATAAAAAAAATTTTTTTCCATACTATATACATAACTTTTTCGATTTTGAACACAACACAAAGCAAGGAAACTTTCAAACTGTTTTGGGTACTGCACTAGAGCAAGCAAACTTTTATTTTTTCAATTTTTCGTTCACCTGAAAAAATTGATTTTGGACATACTGATAAAGATGTGAGACAGGTAAGAAATGAATGATAATGAATGATGAAATGATTGGGAAATAATTCAGCCCCGACCTCCGAGATGCGGAATCGAACTTGACTGAATCACACCGCACTCTGCACTATCTTTCCACAGAAAAAGAAAATTACTCAAATCAAAATTATATCGATCGAATCAACACTGATTATTCATTGCATCAATGAATTCCGTTGTCTCAAAGTAAATTCCATCATGTTTTTCTTTTCGTCAGCCAAAGTATAACATGAAATTACCGCACACTAGATTTGATGTTCTCAAGAATTTCGTAAATGTAAATTTTGCGAAAATAAAATGTCAGTTAAAGCCAGTCAAGTGGACAATCATTGAATATCTCCTCTTGACATAGCGGACTTCATCAAATTGCTCGAATAAAATGACAAACTACAAGAAAATGAGAATGCATGAGGAACAGTGTAGTTCACGATTGTTTCAATGGCCTTCACATGAACTGATAAAGTTCCTCAATATGAATTTACATTACAGTGAATAACGGTTGTATGGGAGAGCAAGCGATCGTCTACAAATTGAAAGAGTATTTCTAAAAACATCATAACCCTATTAATATTGGCGATTCTGTGTTTATTTATTCTCACCTTGATTCGTGCCGATGTGTGTAATAAAGGACACAATAAGTTGATTGCAGCAAACTCCAGATTCCGGGGCGACTGGTGTCGACCCTCGGAGTAAGTTTGCTAATTTCTGCAATTTGTCCCACGCACAATTGACCAGATGAAAGTCGCGACGTATTCCAAGTTCCTTCTATCATCCGATATTCGGCGTGGATAAAGAAACTCTACGCCTCCCTCAATATAGCAGCTTCTTTTTTATATTTTGCTCCACTGTGTTTTTCAATAGCACAAAATGCCGTTCCCCAAATTAACTCAGCTAGGAACCGTAGAACAAACAAAAGGAATAGGAGTTACACGACAATATCCCTGAGTACATGGTAATGTGGTAAGGGAGAAAAATATTCTACATTACGAGTATTATAATGAATCGAGAGTAAGAATTTCTGCATATACATACTATCGAGAATCCAGACTTGATACAACCATGGAATATACGCGAGAAAACTATGTGAACAAACGGTATCTCGTGAAATAATTCCGTCACTATCGTTTAGAGTTATAGTGAGGAAGAGTTCCCCAAGATGGCGGCAAAGGTTTCTGTAGATGCAACACGGCACCCGGAGGAGTTGCATTTTAGCACAGATTCCTGATTGGTACATTTTCGAGCATATATTTATGAGAATGCCAAGTTACCAATAGTATTCCTTGATCGTAGTCATTTTTACAGATTAATCTTCATGTGTCCCATTACAATATTATCTCATTTAACGCGCCTCCGTTTGAAATACATAGGTTCAGTCAGCATTTTGTCTTAACCGCAACTCCACCAATCAAATTGCTGTTATTCCTGTCTAGTCTACATTTGAAGCCTGCGATTCGTTATTTAGACAAATTCAGGGTGTGACTGTCATCCAGCGTAACCAGAAAGTTTATTCGCTATCTGAAGTCGCCACTAGCAGCGCAACATTCAACGTTTCCATCAATATACCTCCAAATCCTCACCAAACTCGTCAACCAATAGACGAACAATATTGTGGGGAGGGGCAAATAAGCCCAACGTAACGCGTAGCCATTGAGCGACACATGTGTTCCACACAATCAAGCAGTCACAACTCTTGTAAGGAAAAAGCGAGCAGTACATAGATGCACATATGTAATAGGTGCATTCAAATATAGTTGTGATTACTTATTTAATTCGGAGTTTCTTGGCTCCCTATATATAAACGGGAGCGTGCTAATAGCCACTTCCTTTGAAAAATGGCTGTTGCTGCCAGGGCACTATCAAAATTGACAGGTGAGTTTGTTAGCCGATAATGAAAATCACGAAAGTGCATGATGAGTGGTATCAGTTCGAGTAGAGTGTGCGGAATTGATACTTTGCCCGGCTGATCTTACTCAAATCGTGGGAGTTCATGGTATCACTAACTGTCATGAATGATATCATCATTTACATTTTTTTTTTCATCATAATCTATCTTATACTTTCGCTAAATATAGAACAAAACAAGGTTGTCTGCCAATACAAAACATTTCATTATATAAGAGTGGACATGTATGCTCGGAATAATTTATAATACTTGTTATAATAATTACTAGGAATTTGGTATTTGTCGAATTACACTTTATCTTCAACGTGAATTGATGATTGTATCATATCACTTTCCTTTTCTCTCATTCATTCATGACAGTCATATATACACATTGGTAGATCTGATTTTAGAATTTGTATATGTTGCCCATGACCGAGTTAGTTACGGCCCTAGCCTTGACAAACCGATCTAGTTTTGCAACATTGTAATCAATTGGACTGATTTTGTCAACAGAAAGTCAAAAATAATCAATTTTGTAACTTATTGTTGTTCTGTATTTGTTTATTTCCTATGTAAAAATATAAGTGTGTTCATGTATGTTCATTTGTTTGTTTACAGTGAGGAGACCAAGTAGTTTGATTCATGCACAGGTTAGATTTAATTACACGGAAACAAGAAAAAACTTGAAAATCGATTCCAATACAAAAGTAATTTGCCAAGGATTTACTGGTAAACAAGGAACTTTCCACTGCCAACAAGCTATAGACTATGGAACAAAAATTGTTGGTGGTGTCAGTCCTAAAAAGGCTGGCACTGAACATCTCGGCAAGCCAGTATATAAAACTGTCAAGGAGGTGAGTTGTTTAATGGAATCGCAAGGGAAAAAATATTTTAATTGGGGTTAATCAATTGATGTATGAATTTTTAATCTATGAAGGCGAAAGAAGCGACGGGAGCAACTGCTTCTGTAATTTATGTTCCACCGCCTGCAGCAGCTGCTGCAATTATGGAAGCACTTGACGCTGAAATGCCTCTTGTTGTTTGTATTACTGAGGGCATACCTCAACACGATATGGTAAAAGTCAAACGACGGTTACTGGAACAAAATAAATCGCGACTCATTGGACCAAATTGTCCTGGAATAATCGCCCCAGAACAGGTACATTTAGACAGTAACAAGGAATATTTTTTTTTCTTACAAATTGGCTTCTGCGATTGAATACAGCACAGCTGTGATTCTGAAATTATCGAAAATATTGCCGGTTACAGTGCAAAATTGGTATCATGCCTGGTCATATACATCAACGAGGGAAGGTTGGCATTGTCTCAAGATCTGGGACTCTTACTTATGAAGCTGTAAATCAAACAACTTTGACTGGCTTGGGTCAATCACTTTGTGTTGGAATTGGTGGTGATCCATTCAATGGTACTGACTTCATCGACTGTTTGGAAGTATTTTTGAAGGATCCTGCTACTTCTGGTATTATTATGATCGGTGAAATTGGTGGAAGCGCTGAGGAATCTGCCGCTGAATACCTCGTTGAACACAACCATGTGAGTCGGTGGTTTTAATCATCATTTTTCATCAATTGTGTTGTCATTTCATATTAACTACATCGTGAGGTCATGATGTACATTATTGAAAACACAATGATTTCAGGGTGCGAATGCCAAACCAGTTGTGTCATTCATCGCCGGAATAACAGCTCCGCCAGGTCGTAGGATGGGACATGCAGGTGCAATCATATCAGGAGGAAAAGGCGGTGCTCAGGATAAAATTAATGCACTTGAAAAGGTAACGGCAAGCTCCATTCAAATTTGGTTCCATTTTGTCTTCTAGAGACGCAGTATTGATCAAACAATTCTATTTTGACTAGGCTGGCGTTATTGTAACGAGAAGTCCAGCACAAATGGGTCGCGAGTTGTTGAAAGAGATGGTTCGTCTTGGCCTGCACTCAAACTAATTATGATACGAAGACTCTATGAAATGATGTAGTTATTTGTGTCTGTGTATTTCTCTGAATTAATAACTCAAAAAAGTCTCCTCTCTTCTCTATTTGTTGTTAAAAAGAAAAGAATAACAATAACGACAAGAGATGTTCGTTGACACGACTGGAGCTCGATTAATGAATAAAGTTAGATGCAAATAAAATTATAAAAATGTTGAATTATAAATAATGAATGTGTCAATGACTTATAAACAAGAGAAATCATACAATTCAGTCTGCCACACTTTATGAAAGCATCATTGAAAGTGATTCAGCCTCAATGTTCATGTAATTAACACTCCTTCCGAAAGTTGTGAAAACTCGTATTGAAAGAGACTGCAACAGCTTTGATCCGACATCGCCACACGAATTATACATTATACATATGCATAATTGTCTACAAAGCATGTTTCTATATATATATTGTTGTTTATATTAATAACATCGCGCTTATTGTAAATTACGTTGAACAAATAAATAAACAATTGAACTTGGCTCCATTATAGAAGATATGTTGATATTTTTTTTTGAAGTTTGACTCCCACATCATTTTGTATATCCATCAAGTTTATATATCAGAGATTAAGTAAACCCCATGATATGATCGATTGCCTTTGCGATTTTTGCACTCTTATCTTGGAAAGAATACTGTAATTTTGATAAATCCATATTCTCAACAAGCTCCAAAAGTGTATCACACGTACATTGATAAAGATAATTATCGTTATGTAACTGTTCTGCGAGTTCAAGTTGATGATTGTCCATTAGCAATTCATTTATAACAACGATCAATGGTTTTTTTGCTTCCAATGCTTCCAAACAACTTCCTGCTCCCGCGTGACTTATTATGAGATCAGCGGAATGCATATATTCATGAATCGATGGTTTCAAACCAAACGCCTCTATATGTGTGAAACCACATCTTGGAGCACAGTTTACTTTTAAACCTGTTTTACCAATTTGCACAATCAGTCTTGTGTATCCTCTCTTATTCAACACCTGTAATACGAATTACATATTAATGAATTCTCCTTTTAGGAAATACATATTGGAATACAGCTCTCACTTTCAACACGTCATCATTCGTAACAGTTTCAATTAATCTATCAAATTTCGTAGTTCCGACAGTGACAAAAATTGACTTGGTGTTATTCATTGTTGATTCTTTCTTTTCTCGTGATTGTTGACATATGTCGTTTTTATTCTATTTCGATGTGAACCTAAATAACATTCATTGATTTTTTCCAATGATATGATTTTGTTCTGTCTTCCGTTTGATATACTGCGAGCATTGATATAAATCCCCATGGGCGTTCGTTCGACCTTTGGAACGTATCCTCCCACTATTCACACAATGTTCGGTTATTTTATCGTTCCGATCTACTACCTTCAATAATGATACATCACTTCGTTAGTTCTATATAATTCACATAATTGATGAATGGTTCGTTCATTATCAAACACATTCAATTATATCCATTATTGAAACATAGGCGATTGCACATCATTTTATTTCATTACAGAATGTGCATTTTTTCATCATTTCAAATTTGGCGGGTAATAGCCATTACGAATATCAGTGATCGGACTGTCGAAAAGTCGAGAGCGTTTACTTCTCGATTGTATCCATTTCTAGGAATTCGCTCAGAGTTAAAATATTGGGCTGTGCCGATACGAGATAAATTCATCAAGACTGGAACCTAACCTAACTCAATATCATTAATTACACTCCATATGTGTTATGAGCTCTGTGCACAACACCGTAAGGACATACTGTCCGAAATTAATCCGACAGATGGATAATTTGTTCTACATTTGTTATATTGGCAGCATTGCATCCGGTCCAGGGTGCAAGTTGGAGCGTGTGCCATTCATATGCGCAGTGGATGAATTCTTGTGCATTCTTGTGATCTAAAGAAGCCTCTTCAACGCGCACATTTCCATGTCGAAGTACATTCTCCATCCCCCCCACCATATGCCTTACCCCTTCCGTACCAATTGTCGATGAGCACATACACCGCATTTTTACGTGCGTTCATTGGAAATTAATAACGGTAATTGAGTGTCATAACATCCCATTATTTGATAATTCCACAATAGGACAGTTGAAAGAGAAACGTGGAGTGTGCGTGTACATGCGTATGGCACTTGATATATCATAAAGACAATTTCGAAGCATCCGTAGTAAGTACGTAGAGTGTCGGAGACAACGCTCGTTTGCTCTGCGAGAATAATGGCCGATGCAGAAGGCAAAAAATTGACCGAATTACGGGTGATTGATCTGAAAACAGAATTGGAAAGACGAGGTTTGGATAAAACAGGAAATAAAGCTGCACTTCTTGAACGATTGTCCAAGGTACCTCATGTTCTCACATCAATGAAAATTTTTCTGTTTCATCTATTTTCGTCATGCTCGTGATCATCTCAGTTTTAAAATTATCATATTTTTTTTTTATACATTTGGTGCCCTTGTCGAATCCCTGGGCGTCGCATGCAGGTATGCGTGACGCCATATTTGTTCTATTGATCACAGATATGTAGAGCACTACTGATATATAATTTATTAGATTTACTGTGAATAGTTAGGGAAAGAAATCTGATACTTTGAAGCTGAGAAGCCCCATCCATTGAGTATGTTACTCTTCTATTAGAAACATTTTGTATTCGACGCAGTGGAAAATGTCATGACTCCTTTTAGTGGGAGTATTAATTCATATCAGTTTTATCTAAAATACTTTTCTCAAAATGCAGGCTATTATTGAAGAAGGAAACGATCCAGAGGAATATTTAATCGTGCCCTCTGGTGGAGTAAACAAAATCAGTCCAAGGAAAAACAGTGGTGAGTATAAATCATTTTGCAGAAAACATTTGCGTTTTACATTTGTTATCAATTTATTGACGTATCAATTGTGATACAGCCACAGGTTCGGCTAGTCACGAAGAACCACAAGAACAACAGGACAATCATAAAGAAGAGAATTCATCTGAAATCAAAGACAGCATGGAGATCAAGTGTAAAGAGGAGCCACCATCTGCAGAGTATGAGCCTGATACTAAACCGTCAAAGAAGGTGTGAATCAGAAAAAGAATGAGTCACTCTGATTCTCGTTTCAATATGAATGTGAAAATTAATGATTGTATTTGCCTTATTCAATGTAGGAGTCGTCAACTGATGTTTCGAGGGCGGACGTAAAAGAGGATCTCAAAATCAAAGCTGAACCAACGGAGCACTCGAAGATGGATACTGCTGTGGAGAATAACAGTGATTTGTCTGAGAAGCGGAATGGTCCAGAAACTCGAACCTCTCCCGAGCTGGCAAGTACAACAACTTCATCTACCACTGCACATGCATCGACAACTGCGGTACAAGTGTCCGAGCCACAATCTGCAGCTACAGTTGAAGCTAATGGAATCGACACTGAAGATTCAATTAACTTGACGATTGGTGAAGACGAAGAAAATCTTCTTGCCGAGGAGGTGAGAGCATATACTACTGTTTACATGTTTGTTTTATAAATTCCTTGTGTCACAATTATAAATTCTAACCCTATTCCACCATGGTTTTTCAGACGGAGACCCATGTTAGGCAGAGAGGTAAGTCATCACTATTTTTGGAATGCGCCGAATTGTTTTAGTTGATAATTTGATATAAAATGTAACTAATATTAAGTGCAATTACGACGATCGATAACACTGTTATCGCCCTCAATGGTAATCGTGTTGCGAGAATAATACAGAAAACAGTTCAGATTTCATCAAGAGTAAAAAGGAAAGAAATGAAATATACATATCTTCTACGCGTATAAAGAAACGTCTCATCACCAGAGGCGGATAAGGCAAACGATAAGTCTATTTCTTTCGAGAAACCCATCGTGTGGCCGGCCATCAACCTCCAATTCCAAGTCCGGAAGTGGGAACTTCGGGAGTATGTGTCTTCTCATCTCTATCTACCGTTGCTGTGTGTTATGGTCTTGGCTCTTCATGAAATTGTGATACTGCAAAATCGGCGAACACGATAATTCTCAAGTCTTATGGCAATCCTAAATTTGAGAAGATGACTGAATCTCTTGCTCACTCTTTCCTGACACAGATGGCGATAAGAAATAAGTAATCAATAAATCAACCCGGTCTTCCAATTGTTGCGCGGTTTCCATTCCATATTTGACAATAGTCAATGAAGTATATTCGTTAAGTTTATAGTATACACTAGAAAAACAATTATGACATGAACTATTAAATTAATCATAACAATGCCTGCCGCAATAGAGCGTCGTTGGATCTCACTCCGGCTAACATCGAGTAGTTAAACTCATTTTTGTCGACGAAGATTATCATCCTCCTGTGTCATCGCGACTACTACAACATCGGGTGGCTCGAATAAACAGTAATTGTTTATCCTAATTGCAAAGCACACAGACAGTTTGCATATATATAGTTTTGTTTTTTGGGGACCTCAATTGGATGTCAACTTTCGGCCGCTCCGCGACGCTGCATTTCCCTTTTCAGTTTCTCTTCTTTCGCTCATGAACGAGACAAAAAAAAATAAATATACATATACATATATGTATCTGTGCACATATATAACCAGACCAAGCTATTTAATTCACTATAGCAAGCATTTCAGTCGCGCACGAGATGGCATCATCTCCAATAGGAGATTTGCGATCACACTTTTTATAGGGGAACGTGTGATATAGAAATGAATTTGGGAGATGATTCAGGAGAAGTGATACTACTATTACTTCTACTATGCCTCATTTGGGATATGGACCACACTGTACTCTCTGGCTTGATTGTTCCTGCAGATGGTGGAGCGAAAAAGAGAATTGATGATAACAACAAGAAGGGAGACTCCAAAGGGAGCAGCAGAGCGGAAGGCGGCAGCACTGGGAACAAGGAGGGCATCTCGTCGTCGAGCACAAATTCAGGGATGAAGAGCAAGCAGGACGGTGGTGGCGATGGAGGCAAGAGGTTGGTCTCACATTGCTAAACAAAAAAACAAACAGTGGTTCACAGTGGTACACGTCGACGTGCCCAAATCGTCACGTTACCCGTCGAAAATGAAAAAAAAAATAATCCAAATAAATA